>VXAX01003160.1:0-116607 GCA_013399835.1 Leptocoma aspasia
CGGCAGGTGGGGGCTGCCGGGAGGCGGAGGGCGAAGAGCCGGGTGGGTTTGTCCGCCCGCCTCTGGAGGTGCGGCCGGCGGCACGGCGCGGCGAGCGGGTTGCCGCGGGAGGCGCACGGCGGCGGTGGCGGCGGCGGCGGTAGTAGTGACCGCGTCCGTAGCCCGGGCCGTGGAGGGGCCGGCGGGGCCCCTTGCTGCAGAGCCAGATGTGCGGGACGCGGGCCTGCGAGGGGTCGGCGGGGAGGTGCTGGGGGCTGCCGCCGCCGCTGCTGCCGCGGCCGGGGGGGAGCCCTTAGCTGTGCGGGAAGCGGGGAAGCCGTGTCGGGAGCTGTTATTTTCTTCTCCTCCTTCCTTTGCCTTCCCTCTTGTCCCTCCTCCCCCTCCTCACCAAAACCGGGAGAGGAGGCGTGTTCGGTGCCTTGCTGCACCGGTTTTGCTTGGTTTGTTGTTGCAGGGCTTGGTTCGCAGGGTGGCTGGTTTTTTTCTTTTTTTCTCTTTTCTTTTCCAACCTCCCCGCCTTCTCCCTTCCTCTCCTTTGGCCCATCGCATGCTCGGATCCGGCTGGATCCTTCCTTTTATTTTCGGCGGTGCCTCTCGGAAGGGGGAAGGGAGAGCTGGGATGAGTGCAGCTTGACGCACAGGCGAGGAGCGGGGGGGCACCGCCGGCAGCTGCAGCGGTTCGTGGCCGCAGGGTGCGGGTGAGGAGCGGAGAGAGCGAGGGGCTCCTTCGGTGCCTCCCCCTTTCTTCGCCCCTGTCCTTCCTCCCCTCCTCCCTCTCTCCCTCCCCCATCCGTCTCCTGCCGGGTCCGGCTGGGAGCGTGTGTGCAATACCTTACGTTGCAAGGTGTGTGTGTGTGCGCGCGGAGCAGAGGGAGGGAAGGACTCGCGAGGGAGCCGGGGCTGCTCCGGCCCCCCCTATATGAGCCTCCCCGGGCGGCTGGATGGCGATAGACCGACGCCGTGAGGCGGNCCGGCAGGGCGGCGGGTGCCATGAGCAGCAGCTGCGCGTCCCCCGCCGCCGCCCGCCGCCGCCTGCAGCCCGCTGCTCCTCGACTACGACGGCTCGGTGCTACCCTTCCTTGGGGGGCTGGGCGGCCGGTACCAGCGGACCCTGGTGCTGCTCACCTGGGTCCCGGCGCTCGTCATCGGCTTCAGCAAGTTCTCGGACTCCTTCCTCCTGGACCAGCCCGACTTCTGGTGCCGGGAGGCGGACGGGCAGGGCAACTGGAGCGGGACGCTGGCGCCGATCCACGCCAACCACAGCGGCAACGGGAGCATCTTCCCCCCGCCCGGGCTGCCCACCCCCGCGGGGGGCAACGCCAGCGAGTGCGGCTGCCACGAGTGGCACTACCGCATCAGAGCCGGCCTCGTCCAAAACGTCGTGAGCAAGGTGAGAAAGGCGACTTCCCTCGGCCCCCCTCCCTGTCCAGCCCTCACGGACCCTCTCGACACCCGCTCTTTCCAAGGCGAGGGGGGCAGCTGGACACGATACGGATCTGTCCTTGCGTGCTGCTGCTGGGTCAGACTCGGAGAAGGTCAGTCCCGCATCCACGCAGCCCTTTCCCTCCCGGGGTGTCACGCCAGGTGTCCAGTTTGTGGACTTGTACTCGCACACTGGTTGCAGCGCTAAGCTGCAAAGTTATGTCCTGAAACGGGGTCTTGTGTGTCTCTTTGGGTTCCTGGTACTGTCCCGCTGTCTCTCTGTGTCTCTGGGATAGATGCTGTAGGCATGTGTCCCAGCTGATAAGGGGAAAGGGTTGCGGAGAGGGCTCCAGCTGATCTTTGTGCAAGTATACTAAAGCAGCCCTACACGTCAAAAACAAGGTTGGTTTTTGGGGAAGCTGAAGAAATGGTGACTGTTGTGAGTAAAATAAGACAAAAGTTCTTCTGAGTTCTTCCGGCTTTGTACTTATTCTCTTGAAAACTGTCTTGGCAGAGCAATTAAAGAAATGTCTCACAAGTTGTTTTACTCCAGAGGCAGAAAGTGCATGCTGCTGTGTTTTGTGTTTCCCCATGTAATGGCTAAAGTGGAAAATTTCTAGTGAAGAGACTGTGATGCTTTCTGCTCTTGCTTCATATTTGCTGAGTAGTGCATATCAAAAAGTCACCTTCCCTTTTCACCTGAAAGCTTTTGCTTGTTTATAGTATCAGCCCTGCAAAAGCCCCGCTGGCTGCAGATGGGCCTTATTGATATTAGCAGGCAGTTGGAGCTCCTGGAAATGTAAAATGAAATGGTTACACCAGGGAAGTAGTTCCCTTAATCTCAAGACCCCATCCTAAGATCAGCAAAAATTACTTCCTGCCTGGGACCAGTGTTTTGGCTTAACTGTGTTTATCTAGTAGGGATAAAGAAACTAGGCAACAATCAGATGAACAACATAATTGTGCTTTGGTCTGCCAGCACGCACTTATATTGAATCATTGAAAATAATTTTGGTTTCTCTTTGTGTCCCTTGAAAGAGTGTGCAACAGGGAAAAAGCAAATCCCTCAACACCTTGAACCCAGAATGGATTAAAAAGGAAGGTAACCCAGCTACGCTTCTTTCATGAGAGAAACATAGGCACATCTTGGATCTGAATGTTTTGTGATACAGAAATGTACAAGAAAATTAGATATTTAGGAAGGTCAGATTTTTCTTCTGTTTATACCCAGAGACTGAGCTATTCATATGTTTGGGGGTTTAAACTGAAGTTTTAGCATGAAAAAATTATGCTAAAATATGTTTTTTTAGTCGAAACTTAAAAAAAAGTTTTTTGGAAATGTTTGAATCTTTTGAAGGTCATCGTCAAGTTGGCCACAAAAGGTCAAGGGAGAGTTAGTTTACTGTCTTGCATGCTTCTTTAGAGATAATAAAAAAAGTGTTCTTTGGAAGAACTTGCAGTAAAGGGCAGATCAATTTTAAGGGATAAACAAACATCTGTGGCCCCTGCTGTCTTGTTTTCTATTAGAAAGAATAATAATCATCTTTTGAGACTATGGGTTTTTCCAGTGTGGAGTTTTTATTTTTATTGTATGCTCACTTCTAAAAACCTGGCAGCTTTTTTGCTTTGATTTGTAATCCCACGTAATTATAATTAGATTGTTTTCTCAGGGTCAGGATTCCTCCTTAGTTTGTGCTTTGGTTTTGTTTTGGGGGTTTTCTGGGTGGGTGTGCTGTCTGTTTTTATTCTAATAAAGAAAGAGGAAAAACCCAGACAGAACCTCTTCGTAGCTTGATTTGGACTTCATTTCTCATCAATCCCCAGGAGCTCTGATACTGTGGGAGCAATTCTTGTAACTGCTGACTCTTCTTACATGCATCTCACTGTCCTCTGTGAGAAAGAGCTGCTCTGGATGAATTCAAGAGACTGGATGTTCAGATCACTCTTAACTCCCCTCAAAAATACATTTATTTCTGTAATGTATTATGCAATGTTCTCATCTTTCTAAATAGAGTTTTATTAAATCTTACTCTAATATATGCTCATCTGTGTAGTAGCCAGGGGTTATATTGAAATATCATAAAGAGAGCCAAAAGCATATTAATAAAAAATGTACTTTTGTTTGGCAAGTAAATCCTCTTGTACTTACCTTCAGTGGTCTGAGCTAGTAGCTGCTGGGTGCTCCATCATTGCTTTGTGTTCAGAAACAATGAAACAATTCTGGTTATTTAGCACAAAGCATATTTGGTGTACGTACATATGAGACATCACTGTCCCCCCCATTCCTCAGGGGCAGGACAGCTGTCCTTAAACTGTGTTAGGTTCCACTGTCTCCATAGCCTCTCTTCTAATGGTACACCCTTCATCAGGTGCTGTATCCCTGTCCAGGCTTTCTCAGCTGTCCCTTCCCTGGTGCACATCTTCTCCCTGCCTGTGTCATGCTTGGGATTGGTGGAGTGGAGGTCTTGCTGTTTCCAGCCCTGCTTGGTGCTTTGTTTAGCCCCACTTCTCTGAGTGTTTGCTGGAGCCAGCAGTGGCCTTGCACCTTTCTTGAAGACTGGCACTGCCGTGTCAGACACTGTCATTATCCTGACCTGCTCAACTGAGTCACTGGGAACGGTGCTTTTTATAGTGCTGCCAGTCATTAGAACTGGAAATGGTCATAAAGCACATAGTGCTTATTATTTAACACTGCTGAAATACATGTAGTGAAGAGGTCAGATGCATAATTTAACCACAGGGATTCCAGTGGCCATGTGAAATCACCCTTCTGAGCTAATGTCCTGACTTGGCACATAAATCTTGGTCTTTAGCTTGGTTTGTACATAAATATCTTCCTTAGCACAATTCACTTGCAAGGCTTTTTCACTGCTAAATAATTCTTTGAAGATTTTCATTTATTCTTTATCACAACATCAACATACTGTTAGAAACAGAGTGCACGTGTATTTCTTGAGCAGTACATCCTAAACCAGCCCTTAGGCAATAGGCTAGAAAAAAGTCTTTTAATGGTCCATATATCATCTCACCAGTGTCCAAAGGAAGGATGCTGAGAAACACTATATTTATTTTTTTTCTGTGGGGAAACCTGAGATCTCCTTTTAGCCATTTGCAAAGTGGCACTTCAGGTAAATTATTAGCATTAACACAATGAGCAATGTTGTGACAGCTAAACATATGTAGCCATGAAGCTTAGCAGGAAACTGGAATGTGTGCTCAGCAGGGACTTTTCTAACTCTCTCACTAACTTCTTTAGTGCTTGCATCTTATGGCCATCTGCAAAGCCAGCTGTCATCTTGGGACAATGTTTTCATGGAAGCTCTTAGTTACAGGATTGATGGTTGTTGGTTTTTTCACTCTGTTACTAGGATGACCCATCCTCTGTGTTTGATTGCATTAAGTGGCGGGTTTGTTTGCTGTTCTGCATGCTGATTTGTATAATGGAGACCAAAAGCTGGTGGTGGGCAAGGACTGCGCTTGATTAGATTGCAGAGGTTGACGGCACAGCATCCCTCTGTGTGCACTTGCAACGTTCCAGATCATTCCACCTCTTGGAGTTGGCATAAGAGGGAAGTGGTTAGTTGAAGGCTGGATTTTAATCACTTGGAGCAATGATGTAATAGTATTTCATGTCTAGTCACAAGGGAATTCCTGTTGTGACTGCTTTGATGCTCCAGATGCCTTGTTTTCCTGCAATGCTGTTCGCTTGGCTCTCAACTTCCCACTTGATTTGGGTTGAGTCATCTTTTACCAAAGTGACATGGCAAATGTTTTACCTATTTGCCACTGGTTTAAACATTCTCATGCCAATTTGGCTGAGCCTCTAGCAAATTGTCCCTGCCAAAAAAAGTGGAGCTGAAGTCAAAAGAGCCAAATGGTCCAGGGGCAAGGATGTCTGAACTCGGACTGGTTTGGTCTGTGACTGGTGCTCTTTGCTCCTGCAAGGGGAGATGTCTGTGCTTAACAGTCTTCCTTCTCCTTGCTTTTACTGCAGTTCTGGCACTTTTCTGGGCACACCTTCATCTGATACAGCCTGTTGGCCTGGTGAAAAACTTCCTCTTAAAAGAAATTTTTTCTTCTTTTCCTGGGTGTTCTACTGGGTTAATTGAAGTTAAATTGTTCTGTGCAGTAACATGTGCTTTAGTCTCTGGTGTTGCCTTGTGGGATTATTGCTGGTATCTGCAAGTAGCCAGAAATGATAAAACAAACAAATTTTTTTTGTGATAATAATGATGATGGATTTGGCACAGCTTGCCGATTAATATTTCTTGAGGTAGAGGATAGGTGTACATTTTAAATGGACTTTCAGAATTTAGTTATTAATTACTTTGAAGGGATCACTCTGGCAAGGTCCTTCCCAAAATAAGAACTGTGCCACCCTTATCTCCTCCCATTTGTGCCTGTAATCTCATTTGTTTCTGCATATTCTCCAGTTGGCTGGTCTCTGCAAAGAGACTTTAGAAATGCTGATGCTTCCTTTTTTTTCCCTGCAACTGACAGGATTTGTCTTGTCAGTGTTAGTTCCTGGCTGACTGGCTTCTACCTAGTCCCAAATCAATGAAAACCTTGCGTTATTGTACCCACTGCAGTAGTTGGGTCAGAAGTGGCAATATTGAAGCTACTACATCACTTTGTTTCCACTGAACAGGATGAAGGGGGTGTAGTGACCTGCAAGGCAGAGACTTGCAATGGGCAGAAAGTCTGCTCTAAGTTTCTTTCAGCCAAGGCTTTGGAATGACTCTCAGCTTTTAATGGGTGCTGAAGGGCTCAACAAGTCCCTGTGGTCAGAGGTATCCAGAAATACTGCCAGCCTGGAGCAAACATCTACTACTATTTTATTTCGTGGCTTCCTCAGCTGTGCAAGAGATCACAAATTATTCTTTTTTCCTTCTTCTCTCTGCAAGCTAGCTGATAAAGAGCCAGTGAGCCCTCACTGACTTGAAAAATCTTTTTGTTAAAGAGGAGGCAAAGGGGAGCTGTTGGCTTGTCCCGCTGCAGCTGCCCTGGCGCCTGCTCGCACACACTGAGAGTGGTGACGGAGCCTCCTGATTATCAGGGCACAAGTGAGCAACACCCTGAAAGAACAGGGTGAGTTTCTGGCTGAGGGGCATCAAGGAAGGGGATGGCTCTTTTGGGAACAGCACCTGCAACTTCCCATGTGAAGAGCTGTCCTCGGCCTGCAAACAGTAAATAATCTGATGTTTCAAATAACCAAGTGTGATACCACAAGGCTTCCTGTTTAGTGAGCGTGGATACTGGTTTTACTGATTTGGTAGTGTTATGTACTAGCCAAAGCCTTTTAAAGCAGTTGGTCTAGAAAACAGGGACTGCATTAAGACTGATACTGACATCAGAACTCAGGTAGTTTTGAGGTTTTGTCTGGCATGGATTCTTTTTCACTACAGGAAATGTACATGCAGTTCATGTTTATTATCACCCTTAAGATAAAGCGTCTCAGTTACAGGAATCTGATTTCAGCTTACCATAAATAGTTTGTAGCATTGCTAGAACTAACAATGATCCTTCAGGAAGGTAATTCCGTATTGAAATCTCTTTAAGACATTCTCAGCTTTCCAAGGCTTGCTATTGAGCCTATATGTCAAACAACTGCCTTTTTTGTTTTTTTTAACCTCCTGGATGGACGTGATGTTTGAAATGCTTGGGGTTGTGTTTGTTTTTGTTTCCACTCCCTAATACATCCTGTATCTCTGTCACGTAATTTAAATATACTGACCCTGCCCATGTTGTGACAGAGATTGCTGGCTGTCGTGAATATTTACCAGCTGCACAGGCAGTCTAACCCCAAATTTCTGAAGTGCACTAACAGTTTTACCTCTTCTTACCCCAGCTGCAAGACTGAAGTTATAAAAGGTGACCTCGTGCTTTTTTAAACCATTTGTCAAAGAAAGCAACTGGCACTCAGGGAAGCATGTAATTTGGAGCCAGTTCTGATGGTAATGTTGAGATGAGGCTTACAGGATAGCCAGACTTCAGGGGTTCATTTCTTAATGAAACAACATCTGGAATAGCATAAGATTTATGATTTTCTTGAACTTCAAAACTTTGGCCATACTAATGGTGAAACATCTTAAATTAAATCTTAACAAATCAGTTCTAGAGAGCTGCTAATTTTGGAAAATGCTGAAAGAGATACAGTGCTTTTTTGATACCTTTTTGTGTATCTTTTGTTTTCTCTGTCAGTCTATTTGTTCCTGCCTACCTGTCATCCCTGCTTAGGACCGCTACTCTCACTCTGTCACTTTCATATTCCTTCCTCTTCCCGTTCTTCTTCGGCGCAGCCAGGCTGGCGCTGGCTTACCCGCAAGTAACTGTGGAATTAATTAGGCTGAGATCTTGCCACAGAACAAAGGACTGGGGTTTGCTGCAGACAATGTGTAGAAGATCAGAGTAGCCTGTTGTAGGAATATGCTGCAGCTTTGCAGCAGTGCTGAGAGGTCCTTTCTTGCACCGAATTCCATCAAAACAGCTTTTTTCAGGTTTTAGTCACCTCAACTCAAACGTGTGCTTAGCTCTCGTAATGTAATTTATTTTTGTATTTTTTTACTAACTGACTTTTGACAGCAGATGACTTTGTGTGTGTTCTGAATTTGCTTTTAAAGTCAAAGGGGAAGGAAGGAACCTGAAGGAGGGAGAAAGGAGTTTCAACATCCTTTCAATGCATGTCATCGGGGTGTGTTGCAGAGGTTTCCAGGCAAACCCCATTTCAGTGTCTGATAACTGCTCAGCACTACTGGAGCTGCTCTGGTCCACACCCCGTGTTGGTGTTGGGGAGCCTGCCCCCACACCAGCCTGTTAAAACTGGCAGGCAACAGGGATTAATGTGTGTGTTGAGTTGTTCCTGCTGATCCATGCCGTGTCATACCTGCTGGGAACATGCAATAGGTTTGTAGCTATTCCCACAAAGAAGGATCAGTGCTGTGCTCGGTGTGACTGGCATGCTTGGGGTGGAACCTCCTGCCTGTCCTGTGAGCTGATGAGGAGGGGGTGAACATGCTCTGGGCATGATGGGCTGGATAGGAAATTTCAGTGTGTAGTAGTACAAGGCTTTGTTAGCATTTTTTATTTTTTCTTATAATCTGGGAGAGCCCCAGTTGCGAGTCGTTACACTGAAAAACAAGAACAAAAGATTAGGTAAGTGGATGTATCCCGATCCTCATTTCTGGGATGCCTATCTAGATTCCCCAGGAGCAAAGCTGTGAGAATCAGGAATGCTGCTTGTGAGATGCAGGGAAGCACTATGTTCACCTTCGCCAGCAGCAAGTGATTTATAGTTACCCTTGTGCATTGTTTTCGGAGCAGGGTGGTCTGGTTCCCTAAAAAAGGTTCTTCACCTCCAGACAGTGGTGGAGGAATTCTTTTTTGCCCAAGTACTGCCTCCCTGCTACTCTGCAGCACTCTGGAGCTGCCTGCTTTCCTCCTGGCCTTCAGGCCAAAGTCCATCAGGCAAAGATCATGCAGACGGTGTCGCAATGTCCACCGTACACATATTATTAAGGATAGGGACTGGAAATTAAACTGGAGGACCTTTTCCCTGCTGTGTCTTCCACGGCTGTGTAAAATGTTGTCTGCTTGAACAATACAAGCTTGACAGACCAGTTTCACCTTCTGATTTGTAAACCAAGTGGAATATTTTTCTCCCTTCTTCCCTACCCTTAATATTTATTTAGGTCTGAATTAATACCAGACCCTGGGTTTTTTTTTCTCTCTCTTTTTCTTCTTGCCTGAGTTGCAATAGCCATAGTTTGCAAATGATGAGAGGGCAATATGGCAGCAATTATTGCATGTCAGAATTAAGGTGTCTGATCTTTTTGTCTAAAGGTGGCAAGTATCTCTTATGAGGAATGACTCTCTCCTCTTGTCTACCGCTTCACCCTTCTCCATTTCAGAGTTTTATGCCATGCTTGAATTTGTTGGTTTTTTTTTTTTCCCCCCTGGATTTAAAAAAGCCCAACAAGATACTAAACTAGGTTTTGCCATGTCAGCCCTGTCAAGCTTGCAACATACTTCGTGCATGCATGTTTTGGCAGCCTGAAAAATACCAGTCCACAAAGCATTAATTTATTTTTGATAATGAGATGATAGCGAATGTTAATATTTAACTACAGTGTTGCAGGGTTTTTTATGTGTTGCTTCTATTTACAATGCTTAGACCAGTTCTAAATACAAATTTGATAGCTAGTTTAACTTTTTTTGTTTGGTTGCGAAGTGTGTCTCAGCAGCACGCACCTCATCCAGAATACACACGGCTGTCGGCTGAAAACTGAGGAATGGTACCCAAATGCCACTTTTCAGTGTGTGTGTGACTCAGTCCTAGGGATGGGAGTGGCTTCTCACGGTCTTTTCATGCAGCCAGAGGGAGGCAAGGTCTACTTGGTCTTACAGCTACAAGGTTCTACAGCAAAGACTAGATTGAAAATTAAAGTCAGTTTTGTGGGGAAGTTTTCTCATCATGTCAGAATGCACGTAGAAAAGTTACTTAATTGCAGCACAGAGATGTAAAAGAGATATTGAAATATCCTGATGCTGCTCTGTGGAAAATTATTAATATAGTATTATGAATACTGTGCAGAAAAGCTGCAAGCAGGGTTTTGTGTCTCCCAACTCTTTGATGTTAGATGACATTATGAAGTCGGGAAAAACTAAGCAGATCACATCAGCTGAGAAAGAAGTTAGTTGACTAATCTGCGGATGGCAAAGGCTGAAAAAGATCTAAATGTCTCAGAATAAAGGGAACTCCTACTGAAAATAAAAAAAGTGGGTGGTACATGGATACTACTAAAGTTGATTTAATCATGTTGAGTATTCAGAAGATTGTTATATGATTAACAAATCATATTTTAATTGTTAGCACATTAGCAATTATTATTTACTTAGCAAACTTCCTTCTTGCCTCTCCTAGTGGGGGAAAGAAACAGATCTGTGATGAGAGCAAATTTGGGAATAGAAGAGCTAATTGTTCCTGACTAAAGTTGAAGGGTAGATGAAATTTTTCAGCTCTGCAGTGTCTCAGGGGGCATTATCTTGGGATTCTCTTGATGTGCCCAGTGGAGAGCTTGGAGGGTCTTTTTTGCTTATGGCATAGACTAAGGAACAATTTAGTGCAGAACACTAAATTTAAAATCTTTTCCAAGTTAGTTTACTGGCATTGAAATGGAGTCAATGTGTGTCCTTTTGCATATTTGAAATTCTGAGCTTGTTTTGTGACTGCAATGTTGCTTGAGCCTTCTCTTCATGCTGGGGATATGTCCCTTAAAGGTGAGCCATGACTGAAAGGCTTTAGAAAGGCCTTTCAGCTGCCTGGGGGGAAATGGAGCCATGCACACACTGCTTGTGAGCAGGACAGCATCTCCCTGTGGGGCACAGTGGGCACAGCCTGCTTACTCCGAGGTAATTAATACAAGAGGCACTGTGTCTCTGCCTATCCAGTTTCAAGCAGCTTGAGGAAACCTGTGCCTTAGGTTTCCCATTATGATGACCGAATCAAAGTTTTCACACTGGGAGAAAGTGCTGTGTTGTACATCGGTGTTCACACAGTAATGTGTGGCACCAAGCTTTTGTGCTTTGTTTTTAAGGCTGAAATACCAGACTAAAAAAATACGCACTTAAAAAATTAATGCAGAAATTACACAGCTAAGATGTGCATATGAGAAAATTGTGGTTTTGAAGGAGATGTATTTCAGCAACTTAAACAGTGTTAAACTTCAGAAACCATTAAGGAAACTTGTGATGCATGGTTATGCAGTCCTGTACTATTTTGTGGGGATGGAAGCTGTCTTCATAGGTTCATATTATGCTGCACAATCTAATTATATCTTTCGTGGAAGACAGCTAAGCACATGTCCCCTGGCTCATGTACCACCCCCTCTTTTTCTCCCCACTCTTCTCCCTCCCCATGTCCTCTAAACCTTTGTCCCTGTCGTAGTATCAAAAGTAATTTCTTTGCTTTACTTTTCAAATGGTGCATTGCCCAGGTGGTCAGTCATGTCTGTAGTTAAAACAATCTGACAATTTCTGTGTACGTGACCTTGTGTTCACTGGTCACAAGTCATTTTTCTGGGCTGCAGTTTTCCTTGCCAGGTGTTTGCAGTGGTCAGAAATGGTTTACTGGTTTCTGAGAGTGAAAAGTACGGAAAAGGTTGTTTCCACTGTAAGAAAAACAGATTGGATAAGAAGCTGAACCAAACAAGCCCTTGCATCTATTGAGTTAGCAAGCTCTGGTATGTGGGGATAGGGACCCCAGGTTTGTTAGGAGTGAGAAGAAGGCAGATGTTGAGCTAAAGGTCAGGCTGTGATACCAGCAGTATTTCTCCTGCCACCTGAATAAAAGGTCTTGCAAATCTGGATGATTATAAACCTCTCAAAATACCAGTATGTACTTGCTCAGTAAAAACTTTCTTTTGAAGTATTGAGGTTCTAAGTGCTTAGGCACTGGTCAAAGATTTCAGCAAAAGCATCCACTTATGATAAAGCTGAACAACATCAGATGTACTTGGCTTTTAGAGGTCTAGCATCATACAGAGAGGAAGGAGCTTGAAAGTCAGGTGTTGACTGTGTGTTGGGTTGAGGCATTCCAGATGTGTGATGTAGGCTTATTTGAGTGGCTGTTCAAAGAAAACAAACAACAAAACCTCTCAATAACTGGTTTGTTGTTTTTCTTGCATGTTGTGTTTTTAATAACTCTTCTGGTTTCCAGTCCACTTGTGTCTGATTAAAAACAAAAGGAAATTTTTCATTTGGAGAGGTTTGGTTCTGAATGTGGCTGGTAAAAAAAGATAAAATTATTAATTTTATACCTTCCTCTCAAGTCTTCCAGGATTAATTATATTAGTTTTTATACTCTACTTAATGTTCTTATTTTCAAATGTGATCTTGATATTTCCACCCAGCTGATTGTACTGATGGTCACAAAAATGCCACGTGTTCTCAAAAACACTTCATTGACACTTAAAATACAGATCAGGAGTACTTTGCCCAGCTCTGATCTCAAAGGAGAGGCACCCTTACTCTGAACCCTGAAGGTTAAATAGTTTAAATGCTCTCATGTTGCCATGGCTGAGAAGGAGATACAGAGATGTCTCTGGCACTAAAACCCCCCTAGCTTTAGTTGAGTTTAGTTGAGAGGGATGCTCAGCAGTTGGAGCATCCCTCTGGGAGGCTTCTTCTGCAACCTCCCTTGTGTGGTTTTACTGCACACATTTCCTGTAGAGTTGAACATCATACCACTTTCTGGATCTCATGCACTTTCTTTAAGATTAAATGCTGCCAAAGTGTCATTTTGGCAGGGGCCTGAGAAAGGGAGGGGAGAAATTATGTCCTTTAGCAGTCTAGGGGGAAATCTTGGTACAGTGGTGTCCTGTGGCTGTAATTATGAGTACTACTCAGATTATTCAGTTCTGTGAAAAGGAATTACTGATAGGTATATTGTATTAGAACTACTGACTGCTTTGCTTTCCTGTTTGTTTTGGTTTTGTTTTTCATAGTGCTTGGTCTGCTGACTTGGAGCTTTTCCTCCAGGAATAAGTACCTGGAGACTGTTCTGCCTTTTTTTTTTTAATGTATATTGTATGAGAAACAGAACTGTGCTTTTTTTATTATTTTATTCTTTTTTTAAAATAGCTTTAGTTCAGGTTGTTGGGGTTTTTTAGAAAAAAAACCACTCTAAGGTAATACAATGGCATCACAAATTTAAAGTCTCACTGGATAAGGTGTTTGTATAGAAGATGGATTCTAGCTCTGTGCAGGGTAAATTGACAGGGCTTGGTTATAAAAAGATGGAGCAGGAAGGAGAGGAACAAAGGAAGATGACACCCAGCATAACTCAGTGATGAAGAATCGATTCTTATTTTCATTTATTGGTCCCTAAAATAATTCCCTAACAAGCAGGGAAACTGGTGGCTTTTCCCCAGGCAGGGTTTGCTGCTGCTGTGGCATACATGATACATAGAGGACAGGGCTCCCCAAGTGGGACCCTTACTCAAGGGATTGGGAGGTCATACGTGGCGTGTGAGGCATCAAGATGCAGAGTGCAAGGGCTGACACAGCAGCCAGGTGCTGCCTGGCTGGAGAAGGACCAAGGCTGCAGCTCATGCCTGGCTTAGAGCCTCCCAAGGCAGCAGCTCTGGTGATCCTCTGGTCTCTTATTGCTGAAACCACTGCAGAGAGCAGTCACAGCAGAGCTACAATCCACATGCAGACTGTTTGAGGAAGGGGGTGCTTTCTTTCAGCAGCAATCTGGGCATTGAGCATTGGAAGCAGACTGTGAACCCACAGTGTGGGAAGAGGGGATGTGTGTCCAGTGCCTCTCTCATGAGCTTTTTATGCCAGACTCTGGGTTAGCATTGTACCAGAGAATCTCTCCTGCTTTCTCATTGCTCCTTTCTAGGACAGAAGGGTCTGCCTTGCTTATCTAGGGACATAGTGGTGAAGGTAGAGCCAGCCAAATCCTCAATAGGCATCTTACCTTTTAGCAGTGGATATTCAGTGTGCTTAGGTACCACAGACAGCGTTATGGCCACTGGAGCACCAGGGCTTTTGAGACAAGAGCCCTTAATTCAGACAGCTTGTGTCTGTAGTTACAAGCGTGCAGCAGACTTCACTTTTATAACTTACAGCAGTGCAAATACTGATGCACCACGTGAGCCCTGTCCAGATATTCACCCCTTGTAAAGAAGTTACATGATGGTTACTCTTTGGGTGTGTTACCTTTTGCCAGGTGTCTTCCCAAGCATCCCATGTTTTAAATAGTCCTCCATCTTGCCATGAATTATAGTGAGTCACAGCATGGGTAGTGGCTCACTGATACCAGTTAAACATTAGGCTCCTGAAGGTGTGACTCCTTCAGCTTTGACCAAAATATCCAGACACAACATGAAAAAAACCACTGGCACTATATTGCACATCTGCATAGGTGGCAAATTCTCTATGTTGCTGTACTGCTATGAAAAAGAAGATTTTGCACTTTAATGTTCCTCTTCCACCAACATATTTTAAATATAGTTATTTTTGTTTTGGCATAACAATACAATTCTCTTTGTTTAGCAAGTCGCTTTATCTGATCTCTTTCTTGTATTGGGAGGATGGATTGAGGACAGAAAGGCATACAAAACCCAGAGGCACACAGAAATCCCAGGGAAAGCTTAGGAGCATTCTTTCTTCAGGCTTGGCACTGTCAGATCCCAAGTGGGATACCAGGGGATTCACCCAGAGCAGTTATAGGATTTAATGGCTTCTCTGCTTGTAACAGATTAATCTACCCTTTGCAAGAGGTGGTAGAGGATTACTGTCCAGTCTCCAGCCCAAACAATCTCCCAGTGCAGATTTACTTGGAGTGCCACTTGAACTGTCATCAGCTCTGCCCACCTGGGTGTCTTGCTCTGCATGGGAACTTGCCACTCCTTTCTCCTTGGAACAAATCTGAGTGTCATCTTTGCAGGATGAAACTACTGGTGCTTAGAGCAGGACCTGGCCATGGCTCTGGGCACAGCTGTGCCATGTGGGCAAATGTCAGCTCTGTTCTGCTTTGTTGAGCCCAGGTGGATGTAAGGGGAGAGGCAGCACTGATGTTGTATAAAGGTTCCTGCTTTATTTCTAGCTCTTCAAAGCTGAGGCTTTTCCATGGGGAAGGGGGAACACAAATGTCTGGCAAAATCTCTGTGCTTTCAGCATGACGAAGCTCTGCTGGTTTGCTCTGCTGCTGTGTTAAGATATGTGGGGATGATATGCCCGCTATAAAATATGTATTTTGTCCTATTAATGTCATCTTTACCTGAGGCTGCTTTTGACACCAGCATCCATTTTTCTTCTCTCTCCTTATTCTCATCTCCCTTTGCAAGTTGAATGCCCTGGTGGCACCTACAACTGTCCTGCCAAATTTATTTTTGGTAACTGCTTCATGGTGACCTCTCTCTGGTTTGTGACAGCTGCCAGAGGAGAAACCAGGATATAATTCAGCTCTTAGTACTGAACAAGTAATTTGGGGCCATGGCAGATTCTCCAGAATTGTGTGTTAAAGCAACTGTTGATATATTTCACTATTTGTGTATTTACAAATTTGGAGGGTTTTGCAGAGGGAGGTATTTTGGGATGGTCAGGGGCTGTCAAGACTCTGCCCATGTGGGATTAGAGGATCTGCTCCGATTTCTGCTGGCCTGCAGTGAGCACTTAACAGAGAGCAGGAAAGGGCCAGATGCAGGGTTTGCAAGGAAATACATGTTTTTGTTTTCAGAGCAGCTGGGGAGTTGGACAATAGCCTCAAAAACAAACAAACAAAGGATGACTAGCAGATAAGCTATCGAAAGGAGTGGGTGTGTTTTGGGCACCACTGAAGGACAAGCTGATAGACTGACTTTTCTCCTGCTTTCACACTCTCACTCTGTGCCAGTGTGCCAGAGGGGTTTGACATCTGTTGTCCTGGACTGAAATTTCACAACAGCCCTTCATGAGATTTTGGCTCTTCTAGCCATGAGCCTTTGCCTACATGTAAGCTGGTACTGCACGTTCCCTGCCTGGGGCTTGCGGGAGGGCCAGCTATCACTGGCTAGCAACAGCAAGCTGTGAAAATGGAAAGGCACCAGGATATGTCCTTTTTCTTTTTGCACTTGGAGGACACAACTGTTCCCCTGACATCAATTAATATAAAAACAAATGATTGAATTTTTAAATCTGTTCTTGCATAAATATGAATATTTTTAATAAACTTAATTTTTTAGCTACAAACGAAAATGATTTCTCAGTTTTAAGCAGCATATACACCTTCTGGATTGCAAAAATTAATCTGGAGAATTTTAAAGCCTGCTTCTGCCTCAGATGTATTTTTGTTTGCTAGCTGGAGATTGGTTCTAGAAATACTGGTATTAGTAATTGAATTTCCTCTACTTGCTTCTGAAAAGTCAACATTTTTGGAGAGGAATCCACAGTGTCTTGCTGAGTTCTTTGCTGCAAATTATTCTTAGCTATTTGGTGGAAAAAATCCTTGGTCATACTACTTGCTTACAGCTCTTTGGTGCCTCCAGTCTGCCAGGTGGAAGATGAGACATATATGTCCCAACTTCTCCAAATCAGTGCAGTAGGGAACCCAAAATACATTTAACTTATACAAAAAGCCTAAGCCTGAGTGCTGGCACATTTCTTTTGGCCACAAAATTGCTATACCTCTTGGTGAGGTGTATATTGTAGCGAGAACATCTGTGGCATTGGACCAGAGGGCTGAGACTTGCCTTGTTTGTGTTCCATGGAAATGCTAAAAGTGCAGTGCACCTAATTGAACTCTTTTGAGGGAAGTTTTTTTTGAAGTTGCATCTGACTTTTAAAAATAACTTGCGTACTTTTACTTTGTGGTTTTGGCTGTGAAACCTCAGTTACCGGTGTCAGAAGGGCTGCTACTATTACATTACACACAAACAGCCTTTTATTCTGCAAAGTTTCAATTCTGGAGTATCTGACTCTCCAAAGTTAGCTGTACTTACTTGTCATGAAAAGTGTGTGGCTGCCATTACCATCAATATTTGAACACTTCACAAACCACGGGCAAACATATCCTCTTACATTTATTCAAGGGTATAATAGTAACTATCCACACTTTACACATAAGAAAGATTACGTTACATGTCTGAGGGCAAGAGGATGTTGGGCTAAAGCCAGGAATGCAGTCTGGTTCTTCTGGTTTCCTCTGCCCCAGAGGAAAATGGCTTGGAGTTTAGGGAAGCCTCACTAGAAACCTTATTGTTCCTATCTTTCTCATGGGAATGAGGCAGTGTCCTAGTGACAGGATGCCTGAAATGGTCCATTTCCCTTTCTTTGGGGATTAATTTCAGTATTAGCTTTATTGTGGAGGTTCAGATCCTGTCTGGTCTCTGAGCTGTGAAAAGTCACTGTAGGGCTGCTGTCCCAAGAAGTGGCACAGCTGCACTGGGACTTCCAGCTGCTCTGCCCAGCTCCATGCCAGGACATGTCCTGACAAGCTGTGCCTTTATTCAGTCTTCATCTCCCTTCCACCACCTAGGGAAACCAAGATGCTTTTCTGAAAGCGAAAGCATCTTGACACTGTGAGAGCCTGGAGCAAATGGCCATTAGGGGTCTGTGGCAAAGGAGCTGCTTTTCCCCATGTTTCCAAGCAGCCCTGAGGAGATTAACTGGAGCACTTGTTCTCAAATTGTTGGGCTTGCTGCTGCTGGGCTTCACAGGGCTCTGGTAAGAGGTGTCTGGGGCTGGGATGGTGAGATGTTCCAGCAGCAGTAGTGGTACTGCCAGTGCCTGATGGAGATTTCCCCTTAGGCTCACCTCCTGGGGCCTGGAGAGGGGGACCCTTAAGCATTGGATATTGTCATCTTATAATTAAGGATTTGATCACTGAGGTAAATGAGTCTTGACTTTGCTTCTTGGAGTCTGGAATTTGACTTGAGGAAGGAAGCTTTCCTCTGCCATTTCCTTGCACTTGTGCTAGGATTGACCTTTGGAAGAAACTCTACACCGTATTAGTATGTTTAAACACATCTGAGATATTAATTTATTTCAATTTATCTGTCTCTTTTTTTTCTTCCAGTGGGATCTTGTTTGTGATTCTGCCTGGAAAGTCCACATTGCTAAGTTCTCCCTGCTTGTAGGATTAATATTCGGCCACTTGATAACAGGATGCATAGCCGACTGGTAAGTGAAAAATCTTTTAATGCAATGTAACTATAAATAAATAACAGTATTAAATATTGTTTTGATTGTCTTCTACTTTATACTCATTAGGAACCTTTGCATAATGATTTTTAAGGTTCTGAAAGAATCACGATGGGCAAATAGTGTAGAAGTGTGTTAATTGTTCCTGAGTAATTTCTATCAAGCTAAGTAGTGCAAGCTATTTGATGTTTGGCTTACTTGTTTCCCACTGAAACAATTTATTGCAGTTGTAAAGCTAGTACAGAATTAAGTATTTTCTAATTATACAAGCAAAGCCTTTAGTTTAGGGTTGGTTTTTGTTTTCTTAACCAAGTGAGAGGACCAAAAGAAATTGGAAGCGGCATAGATTTCACTGAATACATGACTGGTGTAATGCCAACCCTGTGCTTACACAGTACCTTTTGGTGAGTTAAAGGTTGTTTTTTGCAAACCTTTCAATTGTTCTTTTTTAAAAGTTCTTGTTAGGCAAACCTTGTGATGTAGTGTTAAGGATTTGCTGACTTATGTGCTGCTAGTATTGGGGTATTAAACTTAAAAAGAGATCACAATTCCTTGAATTGAAGCAGTTAAAACATTATTGGATACTTCAATGGTGCTGAGGATTCAGCTTTAATTTAAAAAGATGGTCTTGTAGTGCATAAGAGGGGAAAAAAAATTACATGGATAACTCAAGTGATTTCAGTGGAAACTTGAAGCATCTGAAACAATAGCTCTACAGTGCTGTCCCAGTCACTTCAGTGCCTTCCAGCACAGTTGCCAGTGTTGGTGCTTTTAACTCAAAAGTTAACTCTTTTGCCATTCATTAAAACAGGAAAAGAAGAGTTGCCTATTAGGGAAATCTTACAAAACCTCAGTAACGCGCCAGTCAGTTGGGAGAGAAAAGTCCCCCTGCAGCTCTGCAGTAATTTGGATCAAGCATTCCAAGCAAAATTGCATCTTAATTTCTGAATAGTCACTGAAAAATTTTGGGCAAGAGACAAATCATGACTTTGCAGTGAAGTAGGGAACATGCATGAAATACAGTGGAATTTGATTAAAATACCACAATAAAATGGGGCTCTAAGAACCCATAGAAAGTATAGAGGGGAAATGAATGAGGGATCTTGCTTGGCTTACCTAAAATGGAATCAGTGTGGAGAAAGCAGACTTATTACCAAGTTAGGAAAGTGCTGCTATAATTGACAAATAAGCCACAAATAAGTGAACAACTTGTTGCCTAAAGGCACTGGCTTTGAGAGAGAACTGCAGTAAGCGGATTTAATAGCTCTCTGCCACCAAAAGGAGCATCCTGTGCTTCCATCCATTTCTGTCCCCAGTGTGTAGTTTGTGCTGCCACATTTGGACCCCTCTGCAAGCTGCTTAGCTGAGCTAATGCAGCATAAAATTACCCTGATTTCAAATATCTAGCAATGTCTAGTCAATTTGGGAGAATTGGTTTCCAGCTGTGGTGCAAAGGAGAAAAAAGGTAACCTGGTGGCTGGAGGGAACAGTGACCCTTTTGTGGATGACTAGAATGGACATGGTTTGCTGCCACCCAAGTTGGTCCTCATACTCCTGTTTGGTCCACATTGCCAGCTGATGCACCTGACACAGCAGGACTCCTGTGCTCAGTGGGTTTTTTGCCATTTAGCAGTAGCATTTGGGGCTGGTAAAAAGACCTAAACGAAATTTACTTTGCTATTTAATTACAGCTTGAATTTCTGCTAAGGTGTGGGGCTGTGTGAAGAGATGGATACAAAGGGATGGATACAGATTGTACCTGGTGTGAAGAGATTGGTACAGATTGTACCTGGTAGAAAGAGAAAATGAAGGAAAAAGGATGTCAGTCCCAAGCAAGAGCCAGGGAGATTAAACAGAGTAATGCATAAAAAGTGTTATAAAAATTCAAAATCTGTTTTCATTTCACTTATGTACCACTCTCCAGTTCAGATAATTAGAAGATGTTTTGGGGTTTTTGTGCCATTAGGGGCTTTGCTTTTCCTCTTTGAAAAAAGCTTTTAAAGCTGAATGAAGCAAAGGCATAGAGTGTATTAAGGCAATTTGCTAAGTAAACTGAGTGCTTCATGTTCAAAACACAGTAGGTATGCACACTGGGACAGCTCTGTGTGGAAAATCTATAGGAGGAAGGTCTGCAAACATGCTCAGCTGTGGGAAGACCAGCTGTGTCCAGTGCCTGAATAAGTTACTTGTTCCACATTGCTGCTGGCGGTTCTGCCTGCTCTGGAGAGAGCCTCCTGAGGTTTGTGTGGAAAGTTTCCTCCTGAAGCAGGTGGGCATGGTGTTCAGGTAGCACCAAGACAGTAGATCTGCGCCTCTCATTGCCCTGTAGTGCCCCTGCTTTGCACCTGTTCTGATGCTTTTTGGAGCCTTTGAGTCAGTTCCAGTCCCAAAAGCAAGAGAGAGCCTGCAAGGAATGGCATGGGAAGAGCCATTTGATCAGCTGTGAGAGCAAAGCTTGGTTATCTCAGGGTGGCAAGGTACATGCGTAGGAGTAGGGAAGAGTAAGCCTTGTCCTCAGCCCGTTCACTCTCCCCTTGCAGTGCAACTCTGAGGTTAGGAATCTTTTTTTTTTTTTTATGTATTTGCTTATCATACCATGTGGGGGCTGCAGATTCTTCAAAAGCCTGGGGTTGCATGTATCCCTGGTTATTTACCTGTGCAGGCAGCATTTAGCATCTGAACTAGATAACAGCATGCAGTGTAGGTCGAGACTGCTGCGATACAGTAATCTTTCTCTGGAACAGTTTGGATGGCAGCAGATAGCATCCTGGGGCTGTTTTACCAGGGAACTTGTGTATGGTTTAATTTCTCACAAGCATTTCCATGTACTGTTAGATAATTCTGTCTGCATATAAAAGGTGCTTTTTTAATGCTCTAAGACACCATCCTGTCAAAACACTACTGGATCACCAAATGTATGGCTGATAGCTGCCCTGGAGCTTTGTTTTTTTGAGAAGTGTGCTGCATGCTTTGGTGAAGAAGATGACTAGTTTTGTGCTTGTGAGGAAATGCCTCTTACCAGAGGGATTTTCTGGCCTCAGTTGGTTTTTACAGGCTCAAGTGGCTCTTGGATTTTCTGATTTTTTTCATTAGCAGCAACCATTCATTTGCGTAACTTGTGCAATGGTAGAAGAAATTCTATGTCCTAATGATGGGTAACCTTGAGTACAGGGGGTGGGAGGAGGGGAGAAGGGAGCTGAAGTATGCTAAGCATGAGGTCTTTTTCAATCAACATCAGGGAATGGCAGGTCAGGCTTGTGATGAGAATTAAGTTCCTAATTCTGAGTGTTTGCATAATGGCTTTCATCTGCAAAACACTTCCACAAATACTAATTGGTATGAATTACAGCTTGGCATAACAAAAATGGGGCTGCAAAAGTCTGTGCAGATAGCTGATAACATAAAGTTCATAGGCTTTTTTTTTCCTGTATTCAAGGTTTTACATGAGATATTTCCCCTCCCTGCCCAAGTGCTGTGTTCCATAAATACAAAATCTGGAGCACAGACAGCAGTCACTCCCCCAGTCCAGCGTGTCCCCAGTGTGTTGTGCATCACGGAGTCAGTGGTCTTGTGTTCCCACCCTCAGCCACACTGCAGCTCATCTTCCCGTGGACTGTGCTTGTACCCTGATGGAGAGCAGCCTGCTTTGACCTTGCTTTCTTCAGCTTGCACGTTGGTTCTGTTTTAAAAGCTTTGAATGGCTAATGCCAACAAGTTAAGTCTCTGAGGGGCCTCACAGGTGATACTATAGCTGAAAATAATAAACCCGTTTTCATGCAAGGAGCCATGACAACACTTTCTTAGGTGTGACTTTGAAAGATCCTGAATGATGACTGGTGCACTCTTCCAGTTCCCAAAAATGTAAAAAATTATAATGATGTCTCTTTTTCAGCCCTTCACTCCCTATCTTATTTTAAGTACTGCAAAATCTAAAGTTCTAATTGTGAATGCATATGTATAATGTATTTTATAACTGCTGGTGACAATCTGCTGAAATAATTGAATAGAAATGCTACAGCATGTGAAACTGGACTAAGTTGTGAGATTTAAATGCTCTTTATTGTGCTGACATTCAACCTGATGGCTGGCTTGCAGCTGACAGTCTGCTTTGAATGGGTCTGTGAAAGCTGCCTACGAAAAGCAAGTTCATGTATTCTTTGTGAAAATGGCATATGGAGCTGACTAAAAGGGATCCTCAGTTCCACTGGAAAACTTGTGGGAGTTGACAAGTTGAAAAATTTTGGAAATCTCCACATAATGATCCAATTCTTGCTTAAAAATAGCCATGTGCTCTGGTGCTTCGTATCATTTTCCTCACACAGAAAGAGGGGATAGAAAGGGGAATTATAAGCACTAAACATATGAATAAGAGATGTTAAAAATCTCATGTTCCTTGGATATCAAAGAGCCAAACTCTCCAGCAGCTGCCCCCACTTAGCATAACTCTTCCTCTTCGTCAGCACTGTACCAATACATGCAACTACAAGTTGCAGCTGCAAAGGAGCAAGTCCTCTGCCCCTGTTGCCTGTCATGATTTTTGAAGTGCTTTATTCCTCACCCTACCCTCCAGTCAGGCTGGTTTTGTGGGTCTCTCCAACTGCTATGGGGATACAAGGTGGAGGGACTTGGAGCTCATAATTTTCCTGTGAGTGTTACTATCGATTCTGTAAGTCTCAGTGAAGTGACCTGAGCTCTGTTTTGTGCTCAGTTCATGTTTGTTTGGCTTCTCCTCAACAAATGAGACCAAGAAAAGTAGTTTCCTGAGCTGGCTGCTCTTGTAGATGAGACTGAAAAGCACATGTCTCTTGGGAAGAGGAGACCTCTGCAGCTAAAAATATATTATGCCATGCAGCATATAATACCATATACCCTTCTGTGCTACCACAAAAAAACTCTGAGAAGTTGATGTTCATCTCCAAGGGACTTATTTATGGCCTTACAGTCGTTCCTAGATGCTTTCTTGTCTATCTTTGTTGTTTTGAAAATGCTGGTTAAGTCAAGCACCAATACAATGTGCTGTCTCTGCTTAATCCTTTCTGAGATGGACTTGTCAATGCAAAGCTGGCAGAGATATCAGGGATTTAGTAAAAAAAAAAAAAAGAGAAGAGTGGAACAAACATTAAAAATGGTTGGCATTATTTGGAAGGGATTGCCTGACTTGTTCCCCTCTTTGCCAGTTTTAATGATCCAGCATTATGTCCGTCCTGGCTTTTAACATTTTCTCCATACTTCCTTATTTTTAGGGTTGGTCGACGGCCTGTACTGCTCTTCTCTGTCATATTCATTTTGATATTTGGACTGACTGTGGCACTCTCAGTGAATGTGACCATGTTCAGCACACTCAGGTTTTTTGAGGGATTTTGCCTGGCTGGAATAGTCCTCTCCTTGTATGCACTGCGTGAGTATTCCTTCATCACCCGTACAAATGTGTTTTTATTGAGTATGTGGTTTGCTGTTCTCTGGCTTCCTGCTTTTCTTCAAACAGATCAAACCAGAATCATATTGATTGCAAAAGCTTTAGCCTGAATTTTCGTAAGGAGGATTTTGCAGCTGTCTCTTTGGGTTACTACAGAGTAGTCTGTGAAGCTGCCTCAGAGTTAATTTTAAAAGTTATAAGGTGGTTTTGGTTTGTCTGTAGTTTTTTAAACCTAGAAGTTACCTGGGTCATAGCCATAATGGGTAATGGGAGTAGATTTCACCCTGCAATGTTGAGCTCAGTGGGTGACTGACCACTTTGGCTGCCTCTAACAGTTTGTATGCTGGCATTTTTTCAGAACTTCCTCTATTACTTGCAGAAATATCCTGTGTCCCTGCCCCAGGACTGTAAAATTACAGCAAAAACATGTTAGAAGACCCTGAAGTCCTTTTATTAACTCTTTTTATTTTTTGGTCGGCTAATTTTGGATTTTTGTTGGGGTGTTGTTGTTGTTGTCTGTTTCATGAGGGGGAAAAAAATCTCTGAGAGAAACTTCAGGGAAAGCTTGTAAGAAATACCTACATGCTCCCATCTGGGGTGACTAGTAAACTTGTAGCCAGAACACTTGAAAATCCCCTCTGGAAGCCTTGCCTTTGGAGGGTGCATCCACGATGCCACCAGCCTAATCTGTGTCCCTTGGATATGTTCCAGACAGCATCTTCTGCTTCCTTGGCTGTTTGTAATTAACAGGTAGCACCACACCAACCAAAGAAAACACAAAATTTCCTCCTCTTTATTATGGCTCTGGAAAAGTATTATCTAATTATATCCTGGAAGTTGCTGTACAGATATTCATAAAATTTTATTTACTTCCTATTGTGGATGGTACCTAATCCAGCAAGATTTAGCATATTATCCTTACTTTGCACAGAGTATTTTTAGTATTAAGTTCCACAGTTTTTGTTTTATTTTCGGTCTGTGCCAAGGGGAAAGAGGCCTGACTGCAACAGACAAGAGTTGGTTCTGTATTCGTTGTTACACCTGATATGGAACCCAAGATTCATTATTTTTTAATTTTCTTGCCTTTGCTCACGTGATCTCAATAAGAATCTTACTCCAAAAAATGAAACTACCACTGAAGACATTACACTTTTATTGGGAAGTATTTTAACCTGTGTGGTTCCCATAGGAGGGGGTTTCAGTGTGATATTCAGCTGGATAATAGGCTTGTCAGGATTTTTCACAGCCCAGTTGCAGCATGTTAGTTCTTCTTTCTTGATGAGGGTTTTTTAACTTTTAAGAGATTGCAACTGATGATTTTCACAGGGAAATGCCAACTAAGTAGAAGTTTGATTATGGACATTTTTATGATTGGAGTGAAAGAGTGTGTGTTGCTTTAGACCAGACAATAGTTTGTCAGCCCAGACTTTCATTCAGAAAATGGCATATTCTGGTCCCTTCATGCACTACTTGGTCCAGAGCAATGATTTGAGTCTGATACCCCCTCTAAAATTCAGGTGTTTGCTATAACTACTGCTGTCTGGATAGACAATGCCTAAACAGAGCTAGTAGGTGTCAGGAGAGATCAGTGTGAAATTAGCTGCAGGCTGAACATCAGCACACTTCTGTGGAGGTGAGAAAATGTGAAAGATGGAGCACCTGTGCCTCTGATAAATCTTTTGACCTTCTGTCTTAAGAGATGAGGGGAGTGAGTTTTTACTGTATTAAATAATTTAAACAAAAAAGAAGTTGTCACCTTGGTGTAGAATACTTGGAGAGAAGTAACCCCTAAAGTCGCAAGAGAATGGGAGTTGTAGGGTTTTCTGTTTGGTGGTGGTTTTGATTTTAGTCCTCATAATCTGTTAGTAAGTTAAGACTGAGAGGAACCCTATCTTTTCTGCTGGAATCAGAAAAGTGTGTGGAGCATTCTTATGATTCATAGACTCTCTTCCCTTTCCCTTAATGGCCTTGATTTCTTCCCCTGGAGATTTGTTGCCCCTGAACTCCCAGCTGGCTGCCCTGAACAGAACAATGGAAAGTGGAAAGTTTGACCTGTTAGTGGCAGCTATTAGCCAAAATTTCCAAAGCTACTGTGCAGAAGAAAACTGCATAGGCTTACATAGCCTGCAAAAGTAATTAGTCTGCCTCTGGGATCCTTTTACACTGTGTTGAGCTTGCTAGTTGTGCCTGGATTTATGGCCTGCCTGAGGGAAATTGTAAATAACAGTTCAGGACGCCTTGGGAGTGAGAAGAGCACCAAAGTGCTGTCTTTAAACCACAGAGCTGCCAAGATTGAGTTGCCTTCACCATCCAAACCACACTCTTCTTCGTAGCCTAGTGCTGTTTTCCGAGCTGCGTGCCCCAAGGTGCAGGGACAGCACAGAGCTGCCTGTGCTCCTCTGCAGGCTTCCCTCAGTGCTGTGGTGAGCTCCCTTCTTGTGGCCTCCAAGTACAGCCTCCTGCCTGGAGCTGCTCAGAACCACCTTGGGATGTTGATTTGTTAAACTGAAAATTTCTCCTGCAGCTGCCGTAGTTTTGTTGGAAGAGGTGTTTCAGGCAAAATTTTTAGTGAAGCTGCAGGAAGAGCCAGGATTTTGTGCAGGTGAGGGAGGGAAGCAGAGGAGCAATGAGCCCAGGACTTTCCCCTCCTGGCTGCTGTGGGTCCTTGCATCATCCAGGGGAATTAAAGGCAGTAGATCCTATTCCACTGAGTAAATTCATGCAGCTTTGAAAGGCTTTTCTTTCATGCTGATGGAACAGGAGGAGCATTTACTGTCTTCCAGAAGTGTTTTCCTGCCTGGAAACAAGTTTTCCTACCAATCTTCAGTGGTTTCCTGTGCTTCTCAGCAGTTAGCATACATCTTGTATGGTCAGAGACCAACAAGAATCCTCAGGAAGCCCTTCCCAGGAGGGTACAGTGTCTCCCAATATGCCACACTCAGCAGCAATGTGATGCACAGAGCTGGTGCTGCCTGCTGTGGTATGCTGGGTGGGTCCCCTACTATGCTTGCTTAGCAGATTTCTGCAGTAATGGGCCACCTCTTGTTGGAGGAGGGTGCTGGGACCAGTGGCAAAATCTCCTGGACAGAGAAATGGTGAAGGGAGGAAAAGGAGCGCTCTGGCCACAGTGGCTGGAAGGGCATGTATGGTCTGCCCAGCAGCTAAACATAGAAGAGAGTGTAGACTAGGGACTGGAGGAACACAGGTTAAGAGAAGGCAGGAGAAAAGCTGTTATTTTCTCAGGGTGCCTTCTGTTTGGTATTTGTTGCTGTGTGCATATCCAGAGAGGAAGGATGGGCATTCTGGCCCTGTTAGCTCAGCACGGATGGACGCGCAGTGCCACAGCCTGCTGCCCAGCCCACTGACAGGAGCTTTGAGCTTACCCATTGGGGGGAAAGCCCTAAGATGGCCCTGAGAGGAATCATCCTTTGGACAGGCTGAGAGGGAGAGGAAGAGGTGTGGGAGCCCTGAGCAGGGTCACGGGTGCCTGAGTAATGCCTCTGCTGGTATCTGGATTTGCAGCAGCACGTGAGGCATGCCAGTCTTACTGCAGATAGCTCTGTGTGCTGTTGCAACTCACGTGGGACCAAGTACACTCAGCAAATGTGGAAGTCATGGGAGAGAGCAAATCTGATTACTTTGAGGGTGGGGAGGGTGTTGCATCTGGGTCACTTTCGTCTTGCTGGGTCATTGCCTTGGCCCTGACCACACAGCAGCTTTTTCCTGGGTGCTTGTGGAGAAGGGCAGTGGCTGGCTCAGCACAGCTCCCTTCCTTGGGACTCATTGCCATCAGCTGACACCAGAGCTCTCATGGCTGAGGGCAGGAGTTCCCCCTTTCACCTCCTCTCCTCTCACATGCTGCTGCCCGAGTCAGGCTAGGGCTAGCATCTGCCCGAGCCCTCTGCCAGGCAAGCCATCCACCTTCCCTCCAGAGACCACCAAGTGTGCTGCTGGCAGTGGATTGTGCCCTCTGATCTTGTCCCCCGCTTCCTTTGGGAGATCTATTGGGCACAGTGTCTCTTGTGCTGCCTGAGCCTGGGAGATAGAGTGGGAGTGGGGGCTCACACTGGGCAGGGCCATTAAAAAGGGAAAAAAGCCTTCCCTTCCAGCTGTTCCTGTCCTATGCTATATCTGTTTCATGGTAAGGATCCCTGCTTCTGTCACTTTCTGGAGCCAAAGCTAGGGCTTTGGTATTAATTAAACTATTTAAGGGGAAGGAGAGGAAGGGAAGAGATATTTTTCTGGCAAATGCTCCTGGCAGGTTTAAAGAGCTTCCCATTAAAGTGCTGTATGCTGTCACTAATGACCGTACCTGAGCCCAGGCAGCACAAGCCATGGTGTGGATTTGCACACAACTGCAGGCTCTTCAGCTGTTTCATGGGTGACTGAGCTACAGATTATGGTGCAAAATTAGAAAGTCTAGACTTGAATGAACTGGTAAATAAGCTCTGGAAATAGCTTTGCTAGAAAGAAAACGACATCTCAGGTTGGAGCAAGGAAGCAGGGGTGTCCCTCCGATGCATAGTAGCAGACTGAGTGGGCATGTTGTTTCTTTTCCACTGTTGGGAGAAAAAAGGTAGAAACACTCTTGAAAATCATAGGTTGCATTTCAAAAGCCTGTGGAAGCTTGGCAAAGGCTTTCAGACCAGTTAGAATGTCCAGCTGTGATGTATCTTTCTCATTTATAGCTAGGTCAGTCTAACCTGTTACTCCTGTAAATTAACGGGCAGTGATCTGAGAGGCTAAATGTGGCTTCTTCAGATTTTTTTTTCAAACATTTGTCCTGGAAAGCTAGAGCAGAGTGCTAGAAAGTTTGCTGCTGACTGAAGAATGGGCCAGTGCCAAAATGGAGCTCCTTTGAGTGTTGGGCTGTAGTGATGTCAGATTTGTAAAATAATTTTGCTTCCTGTCAGGTGTTAATAGAAACGGTGAGATTTATCTTTTCTTCTCTTCCTCCTTTATTTTTCAAAAGTGTATAGGCTCTGAAATCCTGAAACATTCCAAGTTTATAATTTATTTCCTTCTCTGTTTTCCTCTCATGACACTTCAGTAGCAAGCATGGCCTTGGCAAGGCAGGTGAAGCCCTGGAAACAGCAGGCTCTGAAGCTATTCTGTGTAACCTGAACTGGCTCAATAAATAACCCTGCAAAGCATTCCCAAACTGGAGGATGTGGAAAACATCTGATTGCTTTGCAGTGCATTGACATGTGAGTTAGCTCTGCAGTAACGTGCAGTTCTCTCCACTGACAGGTCTGTGATAAGATCAAGGTTGTTAAGCCACCTACCTTCTGTTTATGTAACCAGCCTTCCTTTGTCTGAGTCACTTGAGGAAAATCTGGTAGGAGTGATCACAGAGGGATCCACTGAACGAAAAATCTTAACTGCCTCACCTTAAAGTGACCATTAGTTGTTAAATGATACAGAACCACTTTGTTTATAGAGCCACCACAGGCAGTTCTATCATTGAGCTGGGATGTGATTTTCTGGAAACAGCACTGCTACAATTTTCAATAGCTTTGTGGGAGAACTGTTAAAAAAACAGTATGCAGCAGGAGCTCTCCAGCTGCTCAAAAAAAGTGCTGTGCATGCTTTTTATTAAGTGCCTCGGGGCTCAATTTATGCAAGAGTGGAAAAGGTTATTGGAATTACAGTACTCTCCTTATAAGCATAAATCTTCCTTGTTCTATGTTGCTTCCCTCATTACAGTCATATCACAACTCATAATGGTCTGTTTGCCTCTTTTTTCTCAGTACTTCTGCTGAATTTCCTTCCCTTTTCTGATGGTCAGTGTGGGTATAGGCCCTTGGGCCAACACAATGTCTGCCATTAGGGCGTGGACCCTATCCCTATTTTAATCCCTCATCCTTATTTTAATCCCTACACACTGTCTTCTGGAGCAGAGGTGCCCTTGAAGCATTGCTAACATATTGTCCTGAATCCTCGAAAAAGTGTATCATTGAAGGCAGCCCACTTGAAATTAATTTATACCCAGTCTTCAAGTATGGCAAAGGAGAAAAAAAGTAGGCTCTTTCTAAAGCTCCTTGGAAGGTTAGAAGATGTTTGTTTGATGCAGATATTGCAGCAAATATAATTTTAATCAATTTTTCCATTTCAGTTGCTGAAAATATTGTGTGTTGTCAATGTGACAGAAAGCCTAAGGAATTAATTTTATTTGAGGTACTTTTTGTATGACTGGTCAATTGTGAATGCAATTAAGATGGAACACTGCAGTTGTTACACTTGTGATGATGACAATCAGATGAGATTAGAGTATACGTGCAATTTCCCCAGCTCAGAACACAGCTTGCATTTTTACCATTTAAAGTGTCTGTCTTTCAATTGTTCCAGACCAGCTCCAACACTCTGGGTATGCTCAGTCTGCAAAATCTTACCTTCTGTCACACAAGTACTTGTAACTGTTCAGAACCGTAATTACACTTTTAGGGATATTTTTAATTGGTGTTTTTTTTTATTCTGAGCAATGTCAAATAGATTCATAAGTCTGTTGTACAGCTGAAAGCTTGCTGCCACTGAAAGGAAATGAGAAGGGCTTTTCTCTTCCTCTTCCAAATTCCTTTGCATTGTCTCAGTGGCTCATACAACTAATGACTTTAGACTATAAGGGAATGTTTAAAATGGATAGTTAAACCCAAAAAGTTGCCTTTCACTTTGACTCAGCTGAAATGGTGTTATAGCCTCATTGTAAGAATAAATTGTGAAGTGTCTGTTCCCTCTGCTGGTTTGTTGGGATTTTTTCCCTCTTGCTGTAAGACAGCTGCTAAATGGCTTTTTCTTGCTATGTAGATCCAAGTTAGTGTTCTGTGTTGTGTAGGGTGGCTGGTAGTAAAAGCTTCCTGTAACACATGCATGCATCCATGCAGGCCATGTCCAAGTGACTTTGGTTTTTTTAAATCTTATTAATTTTTCCTAGCGGGAAGCTAAATTTTTTACAGAGAGTATCAGAGAGAGTTGGTACATATAAAGCCCATTGTGCTGAGACTCTCAGCTTACTGAGTTTTACTTGCCCTGTTCCTCGTCTGTGTCCTGGTACTTGGCAGCACCCGAAAACAGGATAAGCTAGTGTTGGAAACGAGATGAGCAGTGACATTCTCAGGAGCTGCACTTATGACAGATAGGATTCAGGGCTGGATTTGTTTTTCCCTCAGATGCTTCCTCCAGTGAGGACACAGACATACATACATTTTTTGTGTGTGTGCATGTGCCAACTTTCTGCTGCAGAAGGAAGGATGCATAGGTTCATAAATCACCTAGGAATGAATAGTGCTTTACTTCCCTTTCCTGCCTATCCCTACAGGTTAGCTTGTCAGGAAAACAAGCCAAGTTATAGCAACAGGATGTGCATAGAGGAAAAGCTGTGTGTATGTAGAAGGTGCATTTAGAAGTTATCTGTAGTGACTTTGAATGTTCAAGTCCAGCAACAAATGTCAGTGCACAATTTCACATAAATATTTATGTGCCTTTCAAGAGGCGCCATAATTAAACGAGGCTAGCCAAATTCCCATCCCCAGTCACGCAGACATGACTCCTATTTTCTCACTTACAAATAATATAACCCTGTGGGATTTTTACTAGTTCAAGTTAATTAAATTTCACTCAAAGCATGAAATTTGCAGGCAGTGCTCATTGCAGTAATTCTGCAAGTGTGTATTATTTAGTCAGACGGAATAAAAAGTTCACTTTTGTTTTAATTCTTCATTTTATTTGTTGACAGTGTACAGAATTTAAACATACACACCATACCAGTGCTCATATTGCTCATTCTTCTTTTTTTTAGAAGAAAACTCCTTGATGTAGCATTTTGAATGAATTTCTTCATGAGTTATATGCTGCAATTACTGGTGGACCTAAAAATATGAGCTATGTTTTTGTCTTTTGAGAACATCTGATCCCTTCTTAAATTACTTGTACGGACACTTATGTAGTTTTTAGAGATAAGTTGAGACCTAAGTGCTTGCTAATATCTTGGAAACTTGTTTGTTCACATTCTTTGAATTCTGGTTATGGTATGAATTGTGAGAGAAGAAATAAGTTTACTGAAGTCTAATGAATGATGTGCAAAAGGACACACTACTCCAGTTTTGGATATATAAGCAGTATGTCGGCTTTAGTCACTTGTGCATTCAGTATGGAATATTTCAACTTTTCTTGCAACAATTATTGGATTTAGGCCCGGCAAAAAAAACCCCAGATAGTATCCTAAAAAAGAAGGGTGTTTGAAGAAGGTTCAGTAGCTTTGAAATATAGCTGTCTCTTGATGTAGTGCCTGTGCTGAACTGTGGAAAAGTCCAGTACTTGCATCAGAAATTCTCGATCCATGTTCTTGCACTTCTCTAGGTGATGTCCCCAGCTCCTGGATGTCTCAGCATTTCTCTCCAACTGGCTTGTGCTTGGAGGAATTCTTGGCAGGCTAACAATTCTTGTGGCCTCTCCTTCCAGCTTTCTGCCGTAGTCCCACGGCAGAGACCACCCTCTTGTACAGTGATGCCTCAGCCCTCTCCCTTGCAGTCAGGCATTTAAGTGCAAATACATCTCCATCAGTGGCTTAGCTCACATAATCAATGTACTAGGTTAAGGACGTGCATTTCATTCTGCTGTTGTTTATTCTCTGAGGAGAATAATCTCTGGCAGAAGCAGCAGGGGAGAGCAGTGTTTGCACGTGCCTTGGCTAGGACCTGAGAAGTGCCATGGTGCAGTGGAGGAGGGCAAGCTCTGCTGGAGCACTGTGCAATGTAAAGGTGATTTTGTTAAAAATGCAGACTGGAGAACCTGTGTGTCCTGGTACTAAGACATAGGTAGGTTACTTTATGTTACTGTTACGCAGACACTTGAGATTAATTCCCTGGAGAAATGAGGAGGGCATTTTCCCTATGAAGCGCTGAGTTCAACAGATATTTAAGCACCAGAGTTGTTGTCCAAAATAAATAAGTAAATGGATCCCTAGAGTTTTCTGCTTGATGTGAAACTGCTGTCCAGAAGGAACAAGTGTCAGCCTGCCAGCTCTTCAGGGACTTTTTCCAGTTCCGCTGTTGCTTCCGCTCAGGTTTCAGTCCTGTACTTGTAGGCACTGTAGCTGTCTCCTGGATATGGAGCACTCGATTAACAGAGTCAGAAGAAAGAAAAGTAACAAAAAAAAAAACACAGGAAGCAGAATCAATAATGTGGTGAGGCAAAAAGCAATATAAGGGAAGAATTTCTGTGGGATTTTTTCTACTATTATTATAGCAAACAAAAATGGATTGAAGGCAGGAAGGAAAAATAAGAGCAACTCAAAGACTGTAATGCTGGAAGTAGCTTATGTGGTGAAATTGCAACCAGTGTTCCTAATAACATCCCATTTTTGTTTCATTTATAGCTTTGACTTTGAAAGGTTTGATTGGGGTTCTTTGCCTAGAACTTGACTGACTTGTTTTTCAATGCAGAAAGCCAAATCTGTCTTTCTAGGAAGCTTGAGGAAAATTAATTAAAGAGCTTTTGAATTATAGATCCATTAAAAATGACTCTGCTTTGAAAGTTAAATAAATAAATAAAACTGTCAGTGTTTGTCATCTCTTGAAAAAAAAATTGTTTCTCTTGTGTCTGTACAACAGAGAAACCCAATTACTGAACTCCAATGCTTTGGAATTTGGGCAGGAGAAGTTTTGATTATATCAACCTTGACTGTACTCATATGAGTCTTTTCAGATGTCATGTGTGAGTTTAGAACAATGAATCAGCCATTGTCCCATTCTGTCCAATCAGTTGTCCCATTCTATCGTCGTGGTCCACACACAGAGGAAAGGACTCTTGACAATAATTTCAGAAGGCTAAAATGATTTATTAAAATGACTCCATAATTCTAGTATTTTTCTATATCTGCTCAGCAGAGAGCATTCCATGCTCCTGCTGCTGCTTCGTCCAGGAAAATGTGTGCGAATAGTTTACAATATCAGAAAGATAAAGTAATTTCAGTTCAGTCTCCTCATAGGTAGGAGGAGGCCAACCAATTCCATGTCCTTGAAGAACAGACACAGATATTTTGTTTACAGAAAGCTTATACAGAGTAAAAGACAGCAAAAGGATGTTCTCCCATGGGAAAATGATCAGAAGGCTTACACACAGAGAAACTTATAATATGTTCATAGCAACACCATTCTGCTTATTTTTTTTCTTTAGTGTCTGTGCTAAGTCTGGAAGAAAATATGCAAAATCCAATCTGCACCTTGCAAACTTTTAACTTCATGGATTTGACTTTTTCAGGAGACAGACTTCATCCTTTTTAACTGAGTGTTGTATTTCAATAAAAAAGCATTCATGCAGGTGCCTTTCCTCCCTTCCTGACCTCTTTAATGGTGGTCTTTCCCTGAGGATAAGTGTTTCATGTGGGTGTAGGGTTAGCAACATGTGCCAAAGCCGAGAAGAAGAATAGCTAATGCATGACCCAAAGAGGGAAAACAAAAAAAAAAAAAAACCAGACCATACAGTATGTACCACAGCTGCCTCCTCTCTCATGCTGTGATAAAAGACAATGTGGCAGATATTTTTCTAAAATAAGAAATCTGCTCCAATCCAATGAAGAATAATAGCACCAATTAAAGATTTTGTGTCCTAGCTGTTTTGGAAGCAAAAAGATGGCCAGACAAAACTGGCAGCATGTCGTGCTAGCATGTGTGAATGTGAGTAACACTGCTGCCTCCGTGCTGTCCTTTGCTGGGATCCTGGCTGGGAGGTTTTTAGTACCTGGTGGGACTTGCATTGGACATACCAGTGCTTTTTCCTGCCAGGACAGCTTTGCATTTGACTTCTGACTAGGATACTTTTATTTGCCTATAATCTCTACCCCTCCTTCAGGCCACAGAAGCAAGTCCTGCTTGCCCAGTGCTGCTCAGCTGGCAGCCAACAGCTGCAGTGTGGCTCTGCCCATGGCAGTGCTGTGCCGGTGGAATATCTCACTGGAGTGGGCTTCTGGGAGAAATAACACACCTGCCTCTTCAAGCAGGACAAGGCCTTTTGTTTATGTGTCTGATCCCTTCTGCCCTGATTCTAGGAGTAGTTAAAATCTCAAAATGACAGTGCAGGAGGAACAGGCTGCAGCTGTTGCCCTGCAGGAGAATCTGACAGCAGCTCAGGGACAGCCTAAGCTGACCTGGCTCTGCCTGTTCTGGGAATGTCCATCCTGCCCTGCCTGGTGCTCCCACCGACTGCTGGCCCTACATTGAACTCATTCAGCAGTGTAAACAAGCACAAAACTGCTGGTTTTCTTGTTTTGTTTGGTTTTAAGTCAGTTTTCCTCTGGTCTTCCTCCTCACAAAAGCTCACTGCGGGTGGAATGAGCACAGGCAGACAAAGGTGGAGAGAAGGAGCAAGTGCCTGGGGAGTCAAGGAGAGAGAAGGGACTGCAAGGGCCATGATATAAATTTGCCTTGCCATAATGCCCTGCTGTAGAAGCAGTTTAAGAGCCCTTGTGGCTTGCTTGAAGTGCAAATGAATCAATTCTTGCAAGCTTACTGCAGCAACCTCGGGTCAGGAAATTCCCTTGGTGTACACAGATTAGTCTGTTGCAAGTCATGGTGAAGCTTGACTTAATCCAGTGTGGGTCATTCTCAAATGTGGCATTTAAAACTTATTTCTTGCAAGATTTTTAAAGATTAGACTGTGTTTAATTGCATCTTGGCAGAGACAGCAGGTCTAATACATTGAGAAACAGATGTCTTGGACAGGTTGATGCTTCCTTTCACGATAGCTGTCTTTGAAGTAGTAGCAGATGGAAGTCCTTCCACCTTTTTCTAGGCACTGACTAACTTCGAGAAGAGCAGATAAATTGGCAGCAGAGAAAAGCAATTCTTAAAAATAATTTACAGAGATCTGTATGGCTTTAACTTTATTTATTTAAGCTTTCAGAGTGAGAAGCCTGGCTTCGGATTTATTGAAAACTTCTGAAGCTAAGCTGGAGAACCAAATATGATCAGGTCCTAGTTACGAGATTTCGACTTTTCTGGCTGGCTTTTCTTAGCAACATCCAAATTGGTGAATAAATCAAACCCTTTGGTCTGCCGATGACAACAAAAAAACTGTGATTCAGACCAAAACATCTTGATCATGAACTTGGCAGTGCTAACCTTGAAAAGCAGAAATGCAGACCATCAATCTGATATTTCAGTACTGTAAAGTTGCTTTGAAAAGGTCATTTTGTTGTAGTCCCATCAGTTTCACTCAGTAAATTTTACCCTTCAATGAGACTAAATTTTATTTTTTGGCTTTGGGATAAGAAAAGGTTAGGTCTTGAACTGGGGGCAGAGATGATGATGTTTCTGACTAGAATAAAGATGCTGAAAGATGTTCTCTGTGCTGAATTGTCTGTCAAGCTCCTATAACCTTGGTCTTTTAGTCAGAACGTTTTCAAAGTCTTTGGGATTGTCAAAGTGCGTGGGTATTTTTGTTTTTGTTTGTTTTGGGTTTTGTGATTTGGGGGTTTTGTTGTCTTCTTTTGTTTTATACTTTATTATTTCTGTTTTCTGAATTAATTTTGATTGTTAATTAGGTGGCTGCCTGAGCATGTCTGACTACAGCATGCCCATTTCTATTTTTAAAACGTACTGTGTGAAATAGGAAATACAAAAGGAAGTTTCTGGATTTATGTGTTTAGGCTTCAGCTGTGTCTCCTGTTTGTTTTGTTATAAATGGCAGTACTGAAAACTGCACTCACTGAAAAGTGAGTTTCACTTTCTCAGCAGTGGAATGAAATAGTGCTTATTCTTTGGAGAAGACATCTATGAGAGAGGTACACTACAACACTTGTTATAATATATTAGGAGTGTTTAATAAGATCTATGTGAAAACAAGTTTTTCCTGATGATTCTGAATTGGAATACTGGTCTGCAAAATGTTATGCACAATTTTAATATAAAACAGAATTTTAGTGACTTAAATTAAAGCTACTCCTGCAAGAAGGCTAAATGCCAAAGCAAACCATATTTAAGGTGATTTTTTTAATATACTGCATGGCAGTTACATTTGTACAATGTGTAATTGGTATGAAATGGTACTTTTGAAATGTAAACCTTGAGACAATTTCAAGACAGGCATTCAGTGTAAAATTCATTAGGTTTAATTTCACTTAACTGTAAATGTAAAATTATCACGTACTTGAGTAACCTAAACGTACAGTTTCTGTAAACTTCCATTTTCTGTTTGTCCTGCAAAGTGGTGAATCAGGACAGGAACAGGATGTGGTTGGCAAAGCCATTCCATGTTGTCTGTACCTGGAGATCTTGGCAGCAGCACGGCTACCTCTGGAACAGCCTAATCCTGCCCCAGCACAGGTACCTGTTGAGAGAGGTGCTTGCAGTGTGCTCTGGGTCTGGGGGCCAGCAGAGCTGCTGCCTATGTGGTCATTTGCCCATTCCTCAGAGTACTGCTGTTCCCCTGAAGGACTTGAATGAGAAGTCTTACTGCATGGGAATTGTGCTGCAACTGTGATCCTATTAAGATACCGAGTTGAGTCATTATTGGATATAGAGTTCCTGTTAATGTGGTTAATGTGTAGGGGAAATGTGTTTGCATTCCTGTAACTGCTCCTTAACTCCCAACCTGGGGGAATCCCAGCAGCTTCTGATGCAGGGAGGAGCAGCACTGTTCACCGGCATTCCTCTCTTCATCTGCTTTCTCTCTGCTGGCTTTGTTCCACATAATCCAGCCAGCAAATTAACAAAAACTCAATTTGTTGAGCCGATTTTCTGCTCTTTTTTTGAAATATCAATTTAGGGAGCAAACAGATGCAAACATTGGAGGTAAATGTCAGGGGAGGTGAGAATGCAGGAAGGTGGACTTTTGTGATGGGGTGACAAACTGCATCCTGACCAGCATTATCTCCTGAAGCTAAATCTGAAAACCAAACAAAGGTGTGGCCATACGTTACAGCTCTCTAAAAACACTGCCCGTGTAGAATTTTCTGCCACACATTGACACCTCCTGAATTTTGTCAATTTGGCTGGTTTTGTAGCTGCACTCAAAATCAACTATGCGAGGTGAGGCTTAAACAAAATAAATCAAAAATACTTCTCAAAGTATTACTCCCACTGCTGTCAGTTTTTCTCCTCTGTTTTTTGACAGATCCACCCTAGGATTATTGTGTGTTTGCAACAGCAATGGAATTGGTGCAGATAAGGGAACTATAACCAGTAGCAGGCTCTTTCCTTCTCGTACCACAATGCCTCTGTGCTTTCAGGATGAATTATTCTTAGATGAGTTTCTTGTGTACTGCAGAGTACACTTTGGGTGGAGCAAAATTGAAAGGGAAAAAATCATAGCATCCTTCTGTGAGGAAAATTGAATTCTTGAAGTGTAAAATTTTCTAATGACTTCACATGACCTTGTCTGACATGGTTATAGTCTCTGGACTCCACTAAAGGAAGTTAAAGAAATGATGGGTGAGGAATGGTGCATGTATGGATTGCAGCTGAGCTGGCCATCCTCCCATGGAAAGGTCAGGGAGAGGAAGAGACTCTCACTCAACTGTTTTTAGCAGCAAATTGTGGTCTTTTTTCATTTGGAATTCTGGAATACTAGCGGCAGACCTAGCAAAGATAGATGAGTGAGTGAATGGCAGCAAACAGGTCAAAGGCACATGATGAAGCACTAAAAGAAAAATATGGCATATGGGAGGACGTGTCTTAGAGGAGGGGAAGATTGCCTAAAAGAAAATATGTAAATAAAAATAAATATATATGCACATGTGTGTGTATATGTATGCACATATTCACTCACTTCTTCTTTGAAAACGGTACTGTATTGTGATAGAAACTTTCCACAGAAAATATTTGGCTTCTCTGGCATCTCCCTGTGCTGTGCTCCCAAGGATGTTTTGTTTTGGGTCACATTTAATATCTGTGGTCTCTGAAGATAATGTGTTACTTTCAAATACGATCATGTGTTACTTTTAAATGCTAGGTGTGTTTTATTCCTCATGTCTGGATTCTGGGATCACATCTTCATTGCAGATTCTTTCCTTGCTAAACTAGTCTGTTGTATCATGGGAATCCTTAAGCAACAAGGACAGATTAGGTGGAAGCAGATGTCAAAATATTAAAATTTCTCATGGGATAGAAACTCCCCATCCCACACAGACAGCATGTATAATCTATTGTTAGCATAGTCTCCCACGCAATTCTTTTGCATCTCTTCCTCTTCATCAAGTTCTTAGTGACCAGAAACTGGCTTTCAGAAAATACTGTAATCCAGAATGGCCTGAAACAGGCACAGGGTCTGACTCTGGGGGATGTCCTGTACGGGGCTGAGCTGGGCTCGATCCTTGTGGGTCACTTCCAGCTCAGTGTGTTGTGTGATTTGATGATACTTTTGTGCAGTGTGGATGTTTGGTGGGAGAGGCAGTTGCTCCCCAAATCTGCAGACATTACTCCTGGCATCCTGCACACACTGAAATTTACTGAAATTCCCAAGTGCTGGCGTCTGCATTTTCTTCATTTCTATTGTATCCTTTTTGCAGGAGTTGGAAGCATTTAGTCTTTTTATGTAACTTATCCCCTTAAGACAGTGTGGTGAAAAAGCAGAGTGCAAACTTAGTTATTCATGTGACGATAAAATTGATACGAGATCAGGCGGTCAATTGACAAGCAATAAACACAGGCTTTTTAATTCTAGAATGCTTGAGTGCTTGGTTCCTTTTGTAATGTTAATGTGTTGCATGTGACATAAGAGGAGACTTGTGTATGTGCATGATCTCTTAGGCTTGTCTGGAGTGATGGGAAATTCCTTACGGTGGTACCAAGCAGCTTCGCTGGGAACCTGGAGCCTTTTACATTAACACCTTGGCAAACTGTCCACTGTCACTTGCATTGCCTCGAGCACCTCGGCACTGCTTGCTTTCCAGATAACTGCAAAATTGGGCTGGCACCCCGAAATTGTGTGTGAAGATGCGTGCTGTGCAGTGCCTGGCCAGCAGGTACACAGGCACGTGTGACACAGGAACATTTCTGTGTATGATAGCACAGACTAATGGAATGTGCTGGAAAGCACAGGGAGTATGTGGGTGGGTTGTGGAGGTGGTGTTTTGACCACTGGTCCAGACTGGTCTGTCTTATGCTTTCCTAAAACAGCATAAATTTTCATTTCCTGGTTTATGTTAGCAAAGGATCACATAAATTGTGCATGTGTGGCTCTTCTGTCGTAAAATCACAATAAAATAACACAACAGCAAAATCAACAGCAAAGTCCTGGATTCTCTGTTAATGCTTTTACATTCTAACTTGTAATTCCCAAGTTAGAAAATCAAATTGAATTATTTCTCAGCTTAGGGAAGTTTCCTAGTTTAAAAAAGAGGAAAAAAAGGTGAAGTCCCAAATGGTGCTATTGCCTTTAAGTGTTGGTATGGAAAAAGATTACAGGATGCCCTGCAGTCAGCAAATCTGTTTTGATCTGCTTTGAATGCTCCTCACCTGACCAAAAGCACATAATGTCTGTGTGTGTTTCTGCGTTACTATTGATCCTAATTTCTGGGCAGTGCCACTTAATGGCTTTGGCTCATTTGGACACAGGCCTGGGCTGACTTTCCCAGCAGTGCCAGTGTCATCTGTCCCTGAAACGTCCTCCACCCCAGCAGTCACCACTTCTCCCCAGAGCGCCGCGCCGCTGGCGTTAGCATTGCTCACCGCGCTTGGTTTCTTCCTTGACACAGCTCCTTAATGAAACACCTGATGAGTCAGTGTTAACTAATCTCAATTGGGTGTATGGCTGTCACCTCCCTGGAGAAGTTCTGTCTGTGTCTTGAGAACACCGTGAACCAAAGAGAGACCATTTGCATTCAGCCGCAGCTTCTTTCTCCACATAATTTTAGAATTGGGTACCTGTAGGGACAGCAAATTGGAAGTGAAAAACTGGCACAAGCAGAAGGAAATGTATGTGTCTCTTGCTCCCTCAGGCAGCACTTTGACATAAGAGGGACACTTTAGAGATGCATATTGAAATTTATTTCATCTTTCTGCCCCATTAAACAAGCAATTGGTTTTCAACAGCAACTCACAGATGAATCTGAGTCAAAGCAGGATGATTAACTGGAGGACAGCCAGCTTGGCCATTGTTTGTCCTCTCCTGTTTAATACTCAGCGTGTAGTGATACACACATTAGAGACCTCAAACTCCTCCCTTTGAGAAACAATACAGTAAATTAATCTGTTGAGAAATTGCTGAGATTCCAGCCTCCCTACCAACTTTTTAATTTAACCATGTTGAATGGTTAACTGCTAGCTGGAGTTGCTCAACTCAATGACTCACAGCCCAACACTGTAAAATATTATTTTTGCTTTTTTGCATTTCCTATCTATAAATGGGGGGTTTGGAGTTCAGTTGGGTTGAATACACTGAGGTGAAACTTAGTTCCTGTCAGCTAATGACAGCTATTCTTCATTCAAATTCAGAATATGCTATGCCTTCACTCACAAAACTGGGTGATTTTTGCATGTACATATCAGCAACCCCAAAACTACGTCTTGAGGGCACGAGTGCCCATCCCTATTCTGAATATCTGAGTTTCTGGTGTTCTAGTGACTAACCTGACTTTAGAAAGGCAAGGATGTTAAGGAGTGTCTCTTCAAATTCCAACAGGCCTAATCTCTTATGTCCCAGTATTTTCCATCCCAATTGTTTTAAAGGAAAAATAGATGTACTTAAAAGCCCTTAATCATTGTTATGTTCTCTCTTTTGTTTTGTTGGTCAGGGAAGCAAACATACTCTATTCTTATGGGTGCTGACAGGAGAGAAGATAGAAAGATGGAGGAAAATGCTACTGCTGTGTACAGTGTGCCTCTTAGCCAATTTAAACCACCATTTTCATCAATTTCCCTTTGTAAGAACAGTTTAGAAAATATAACTGTTGCTATCTACAGGGAAGGGGGAGCGAATCTATAAATTGAAGTTCAAGGTTATTGGAGCTCTTATCTGTCTATAATATAGGTATACGTCTCTGAGCTGCTGAACATTTTTATTGCTGCTGGTTTAATAATTAATCTACCCGTTGGAAGCTGCAGGCTTTTTGCCCAGGATTAATGCACTCTTAACATCCCCATGTATACCACCTTGTCCTGAAAGCTAAGTGGTACGCAAGAATCTGCTGCAGGGGGCTTGTTGCATCTTTGATTGTGTGTTTGTATGTCTTCATAGAAAGCATTTTTAATCCCTCTCTGCTGCCAGGTTCAGACATAAAATCTCCATTGCTGTTCTACAAATCTCTTCTACATTAGCTTGGAGGGCTGCTGCATTAGCAACTAGCAATGGTAAATGGCAAGTTTCTCTGGACTAGGCTATGAAAGAAGGTGTGTGCATGGCTGAAAGGGCTGTTGCATGTCTGTCTCCAGCTAGGAGTGGGGAAATGCGTGCCTTTAAACACAAATCTTCCTGTCTACCGGATAAACTCCTTCCCCCATGTCAATGCCTGAGTCAGTTCAGGGCCTTTCCATGCTTTCTTGGGAGAGACCTTGCTTGGTGAGGTATTACTCAGATCTGTCAGCAGGCACTGCAGTTTTTTGGTGCTGGTGTGCTTTGTGTTTTTCCTGTCCTGTCTTGTTGGTGTAGAAAGGTGCTGAATTAGTATATAATGACTGCCACAGTGAAAGTGGGGTGAAGCAGGATGGTCAGCTGCTTCCATTTGCTTGTGAAGATCCCATTAGGTGTCCTGATGGCCTTCTCTGAAATGAGGAGCTCTTGCTTTTGTCAGGTGGGAGAATCAATACTGTGTGCCATGCTCTGCCCTGTTCACCATTCTGATTTCCATTGAATGTAAGTGATGCCTGCCATGGATTGCATGTTGTGCACACTCCAATATGTCGTTCAGGAGGAAGAATCTCCATCTGTGTGTTGAGCATCATGCTAGGCAAGATGGGATGAAGGAAGACATCTTTTATCCTTTAAGGTATGTTTGATGTATTTCTGAACGCTGTGATAATGGGGAGAAGAGAAGTGAGGCTGGGATGTGGGATAACACAAGTGTGGAGAGCAGCAGAGACAGCACACTCATCTCAAGGTAGCTTTTGTGCTTCTAAGAAGGAAGTGCTTTGTTGAAGGCAATTGCTTTGGGGCAGCCAGTTATGCAAGCCCTCCTGACTATGAATGGAGGGATACATCTGAGGGAGAGTGGATGAAGCAGAAGGAATGAAAATAAGAGTTGCTGCATCTGTGCACTGAGGATAGGGAAGGACAAGGAAACTTAGGATAGAAACAAATAATAACAGGATTCTGACTCAATCATGTATTTCTGAAACACTGGAAAGAGAGATGAAAATGTGGAGTCCTGATTTCTAACAAGAGTTGTTTCTAGCTAGTACATGGAGCAACTTAGTGGCCAATATAAGCCTTTTGAATAGATCCTTTTCCTGTTGTGTTTGCACTTGACTTTTCACATATGCAGAGCTTGAATTCTGAAGGTCTCTTCAGCACCTCCAGTTGCATCTGAGCAGAATCTTCCTTGGTGGGTGGTGGTTTTTTTTCCTATTTGTAGCAGCAGCCCATGCAGTTAAGAGCACATGATGTATACCTTCATGGCTGAAGCCACGGTTTTAACCCAGGTTTCCAGAGGCAAAAAGTTTTGGTTTTCTGCCTCATTGAACTGTTTTTAATTCAGTTAGGGCATTCTTCAGTCTCCAAACGACGTCATACAGATTGTCTAGAAGTAATGGAACAGCATGGCTGTACTGCCCAGCCTTGCTGGTAGGCAATTTTTCAGTTAAACTAGGGCTGTGCTGCTTTGCTCCCTGTGGAGCTGCTATAACTGCACACACAAGGAGCACTGGCTACAATTGATGGCTGGGAGGAACAATGGTACTATTTTTCAATCTGGAGTGCTTCTTTCTTCATTTCTGTCAGTCTGCGGCAGAATATCCACCACTAATGCAAGATTGCCCCATCAGAACAAAGTCATCGCCATTCCCATGGCAATCATAGAAATACAATATTCTTAGTTTTGTTTTAATAGTGGTTGAACACACAAATTTCTAGATTTGCAATATTATACAATTTGGCTTGGTTGGTTGCTGTAGCACTGACACTTTAAGTCATCAGAAATACTGCGTTTTTGTTGTAAAGCCATATGGATTTTACATTATAAACAGTGATTACTAATTTTACTCTCTGAAATTCAACTTTCTGTAAGGAATAGTTGTATAAAATGAGAACAAAGCTCTAATAGCTCACAGTTTAGTTGTATTGGTGATGTGAGTTGGTTAGCACAGGCTCAAATACTCTTCCTTCCAGGAGCTGAAGAGGATGACTTTGTGCTGGGATTAGACACAGCTTCTCTTAGGGAGCCAGTTCTGTGTACAACATCCACAGATTCTCAAGAGGTTCGTTTTAAAACAACAAACTGGCTTTTTTATACTGCCCTGGCTGTAGCCCATCTGCATTGTAGGGGTAATAAGGTGTCTTCTCTTGCTTCCCTTCACATTAGAGACTTTATTCATTCTCCTCATCTACTCCACATGCACCACACAACTTACTATTGTCTGTAATTAGTATTTGAGCTGCTCTTAGCTTATAGCTATTTATTTGCCTTGGAAACTGGCCAGCGTTTTCCATGGCACTACTTCTCTTTGTTATAGTTGTTATAGTCAGGATGGTTTAGGCAAAGCAATGCAACAGTTGGTTTTGGGGCACCAAAGGCTAATTTGGGTCTCAGAAACCTTGGTTTGCAGCCCAGAAGTGCACACTGCCCCATCCATGGCAGATAGTAAGTGCTATCTCTTGCACATATGCAACTAATCTTTTGTCTTCCTGGAAAACATGAGGGTTTTACTTGCAGGGATCAATGCTGGTTTGTGATTACAGAGCGTGCTGTAGGAGATGATCGTACCAATTTTTGGTTAACTGACAGCAGAGCAGAGTAAAGCAAGTTTTTGTCTGGTGGAAGGGCAAAGTTAGCATTGAAGGATTACCTTCAGTGGTCTGGAAATGCCTGCTTTATGAATGTGGGACAACATTTTCTCCGTAAGAGTGAGGGCAGACCTAATTAAGCATGGACAATGTTTGTTTCTCAGGTTGCTGCAGTGGTGGTTTTGATCAGGTTTGTCACTTATATTGAAACTGTCCTAGAGTGCCATGAGTGCGGGTGTCAAACTTTGTCCCTAGGCAATGATTTTGTTTATTTGAAGCCAAAGAGGTCCAAGAAGTCAAGTTAAGTTAATGTGGGCTTCACCCGTGAGGTTTCTGCTGCTTTTATTTTTTTTTTCCCATAGCAAAAGCTAGTGAAGTATAGTAAGAAGTCTCCGTGACCTCATAATTGAATAAAATGAGACTGCTAATTATGTCTGGGAGGATTGTTAGATTGTCATCAGTATTTCTCATCGCATTTAGGCCCACAAACTTTCTTTTTTAAGAAGAGAAGATTTCAGAGTAGATGTCACTGCAGTCTATAGACTTTACTTGTTGTTTTCTTTTTTTGTGTGTTTCTGCATGGATTTATTTGGGAAGGTTAATTGCTGGGTGAAACTATCTGCCTTGACAATTAATGGTTCTGGGCAAACACAGGCAAAATCAAATTTTTATTATAACGAAATTATAATTTTATTATCCCACAAATGAGACTTGAAAGGTTTGCCTTATCTTTGCTTCCCTTGCCCTCTGGACAGAGGCAGGAAGAGATGCTGCCCTTTGGGTGATGCCTGCTTGTTCTTTGCCCCTGGAGGAGTGGGGGATCTCTTAGGAGGAGCACCACAGAGCCTGTGATACCACGAAGGCCCTTCTTGCTGTGTTTTCAGCAATTCTGTTGAGGAATGCAGAGAGGGGAGGGAAGTGCCGTGCTTTGTGGGTATTTTGCTCAAACCAAGCTGGGGGGAGGAGGAGGAGGCAGCTCGATCTGGATTGCCTGTTGTTCACCCTCATCTGGTTTTGTTCCTCTGCTTTCCTACCCCCTCATGCCTCTCCCTAACTTCCTGGCAGTCATATTCCATGGCATGCTCTTTTCACCCCGTTTCAGGCCATGCAGCAGTAACACAAGGGAGCCTTTGTTTAGCTGGAGTGCTGTATCTGAATGCTGTGAAAAGCATTGTGGCAGCTGCCTATGTTTGAGACTGTGCTTGGGGACATCTCAGAGGGGACCTGTGTGGCCAGCACCCTCTGAGCTGAGCAGCAGGGCTGTAGGGAGGCTTTAGGGGTACAGGAAGGATGCTGTAATGTGAACTGCATGGGAACATGCTGGCTGTCAGTGCCGTGGAAGTGTTTCTGCAGAGCAGCTTCTGTGTGTTGATGTCACAGCAAAGCGACTCTAAGGATATCCATGAAATGGCAAAAACATCTTTGACATCTGACCAGTGGTACAGAGGCCAGAGAGAGCTGTGGTGGCAGCTGCATTGTCCACTTGCAGAAGGAATATCAGTTCTTGGGGAACTTCTCAGGGCTACCAGCAAGGTGTTTTCCTTCACTGCCCAGCTCCTTGGCCATGCTGTGCCCCACAGCCAGCCTGTGTCTGTATTACTGTGGCCCAGCATTCTGTACCAAAAGCCATCAAGGAGAGCTGTCCTGGGGAAGCCACTGGCACTACAAGAAGCCCTATTTTGAGTCAGCATGTTGATGCTGTGCTGCAAGTGCATCTTGTTCAAAGGCTGTACTAATTATAAATTGGTCTTGGGAGCTGAGGATAAAAATATCTTTACAGCCTGTCTCTGTAAACAACCTGTGATGCTATTTGGAAATGTGGTGTAGTTTTCATGTTGCAGGGAATGTGTGTGCTGTGTGTGAAGGACTTAAGCAGCCAAAGTGCAGAGCTTCCTTGTGGTCAGGCTGACAAATAAAGCAGGAAAGGAATGTTTTTGCATGCTGCAGATGGCAAAGTGGATATTCACAACATTCTTTTCCACACAGTTAGGGGAGAAATTTGAGTTTACCTCAGGACTGTAGGAGGAAGGCTGTCTCTTATACCAAGCATATGCTGTAATAGTACCTCCTTTTTTTATAAATAAAAAAATGCCCTTGTAACACCTTCTCTGTCTTGACCGTATGAATTCGGGTAGAATCTCTCCTGTACATTGTGGGAGAGGATTTGCTTCTGTGGTGCAAGAAATCAGCTGGTTCACTGCTAAATCAAATGCTGATGTGTACTGTCATTTGCAAGGTAAGTTTTCCTACTGGGAAGTGGGTGCCAGAGGCAAGAGGAAGAGCTGGGTGCCAGCTGCCAGCGACAGACACACAGGGAGCACCCATGAGCAGAAGTGATACTGGCTCTCCATAACAGAACCTGTCTGCACAGCTGGAAGCTGCTGCAAAGTGGCAGTGAGAGGACACCCTGCAGCCTCCTTTGGCTGTCTCAGGGCTGATCCTGACAGATCTGTCACTTGGCTCCTAGTGGAGCTGAGTCCTCTATGAACACCTCCTGGCCATGTTTCAGGCAAACCTTCAAACGCATGCTGGGTGTTTGGGAAGATGAATTATGCGAGCATGCTTTTCAGGGAGGTAAAAGCACTTTGCCTTTCCTTTGTTCTTCAGCTCCACTGATGAACAGCTCCACTGACTTAAACCAGGATGGTGCAATGTTTCCAGTTTCCTTAGGGTAATGCATCTTGCTGTAGGTCCTGAGCTGCCCTGTGTTCTGCATTCTGCCTTTTACAGAACTGGGAAACAAATACAGCCCATTTTGGGTCTTCCAGTTCAATACTTTGGAACCACATCAACAGGCTTGAGGAAAAAATGCCTGAATGTGAAAGGGCTTGCCATCGGAACTAAATTATTCATCAGAACATTAAAAGAGGAGTGTGCAAAGATGTAAACTGAGCACACCCCAGTGCAGATTGTAATAAGCTAAAATTATAGTTGTGGTGTTGGGAAAAGACCACACTCTCAATTAGCTCGGTGCTGGCAGCTGCCTGAGTGCATACAGCACCTTCTGCATAAGGATGATGCCAGGCACTTGTCAACTTTGTACTCATTTTTCAGTAGCTTAAATAAAATAGGATTTAGTCTGTATCAGCAATAGATAACAGCACTGCCAGTTAATGGGATGCTGTAAATCTGGAACCTCTTTGCACCTGCCGTCTTATAAGTCCCCCAGGTTTTATCATTTGTTTTTCTCCTTGCTGTTTGTCCTGTAAGTCTGTATATCAGGCTTTCCTGTAATGTCGGCCTCCTCTGTGTCCCCTTCTTGCATCAGCTCTGTTTCCAGCTGTTAATCATATATGCTTGAATCTGTCTTCATCAGTGTTTTAAAAATTGATGGCTTCCTCTTTTAGTTCACAGCCTCTCTCTTTTTGATCACCTCTATTCAAGTCTATTCAACAGTCTCTATTCAACATTTTCTGACTGTTTTAAAGGAGGTGACTGCCTTGCCTCTCTTGCTGGAGTATGATGATTGGCATGCATCTTCTGCATTTCAGAGCAAAGGTGAATGATGTGTTGAGAGCTTTAGAATGACTGAGTGNGCATGCATCTTCTGCATTTCAGAGCAAAGGTGAATGATGTGTTGAGAGCTTTAGAATGACTAATGCTGTTGTGGAAAGGATGGGTTAAAGAACCAGGTCTTTGCAGGGTTTTTAAAATCCTGTTAAGTCTGTTTTCTCTGTTTGTCACTAGTAGTGCTTCAGGCAATATTTTTCTCCTCATGAACATGAAGGTCTTGCCTTAACTGACGACAAGCTCAGATGTTACAGCAGTGTGATTTAATTCTGAGAAGTGCTAGGGCTTGAGTGGAAGTCAGTCTGCATTCAGGGTATAGTTAATATGCTTGAAGCTGTAAGGGGACGTGTTTGCTAGGATGATGATGCTCTTCTGTGCCTTTCTCTGTTCACCCCTCCCCCTGACCCCACTTGTCTCTCTCTTTCTCTCTTATATTAATTAATAATAATCACTGTGTGGGTGGGGATTTGTCGAACCAGAAATGGAATGAACTAGAAATGACCCAGGAAACTTCTGCCATTGTGCATGTATATATAACTCCTAGACAGCCACAACAAAGAAGATGCTGCTAATTATTTTCCAAGTAACTTTGACAGAGACCTGAACAGAAAAATGTATGTGAATATTTTTGGAAAATCATCTGAGCTAAAACTCTAAATCTAGAATTTGCTTGATCTGGTTTTAAAATATGTTCGAGAAGTCTTTAACACAAACTTTAAAAAAAGAGAGGGAACTTTTCTCTAAGGAATGAAAATCAATTTCAGTTTTAAATTAAAACCTGAAAAATTTGGACAGGATTTGTATTAGATATACTTGGGAAGGTTGGGGGAAGCGTGACAGAAGTCTTTTCCTGATAAGTTGTTCTGCGTGTACAAATATCTCGTATGATGCAGAGCTGATCTGAAGCAATAACAGGAAAAGAAAGCCATACAGAGAGCTGTAAAATATGCTGATTCAGGGATAAGAAATTCTTATTTGGAGCATTCAGGTTGTGATAGTATTGTAGGCTTCCTTCATTTTTGATAAAGTCATTTATATTCAGTGATGCTTCTTGGCAGTATCTTGATTTCCACACTGCAGGAGAGTCTGATTCTCAACCAGAAAAACAACAATGCAGGAGGGAGAGCAGGGGGGTGTAGGTAGTTGTACAAATAAAGTGTGAATGGCTTTCTGCAAAGAGGAACACTAACATCCAGAGCCTCCAGTGGAAGCCACTGGTTTTGCTGTATGTATGTATATATGTAGCCTGGGAGACATTGCAGAGACTTTATGTGAAAAGGGGAAAGCAAGTGCACATTTCTTTCCCCAAAATGATTGTTCCTACCTACCTCTTCTGAAAAATGTGCCTGACTCTGTCAATAACTGAATCGTTATCTTTGTCATCCTGTGTTGCTGCAGCTCTGAAGTGCTCTGGTTTTGGTGGATGACCTTCTGTTAGTGTTCTTTGAACATCTTTCTGGTCCTTCTGCATTTTCATATCATCTTGTGTCCTGGGACAATACTCTAGTTGGTTGCTCTAGCCTGGTCCATTTCTTGTATCTTTCAAGTTCGCAGGAGGCTTCATTTACCTCTGTTCACCATCTGCTGAGTTCAGGCACTTCCTTATCTGACTTAGTTTTGGCTTCTTGCTCTTAGTTCATGTTCCAGCTAATTTGAAAATGCTCTGGTTCTCTGTCACATTTGGCTCTTCTGCACAGGAATCCATTACTGTTCATGTGGCCCAAAGGAGTGGGGGGAAAGAGAAGTGTCCAAATCCTCAGTGCTTGTGGCTGCATCCAGCAGGGCCAGGGCTGTGACACTGAGACTGAAGAGGTGTGTTTTCTGCCAGGATCTAAATTTTTTATGTCCTCTTCCTCTTGTAGGAGGACAATGTTCTTGATTGTAATGTCACTCAGCTCTTTTTTTTTAAAGAATCAGTGGGACGTTGACCAAACTGTTGCAGTTTTGCTTAATTTTTACCTGCTCTTTGGGATTATTCCACTCCTCCTTCAGAAAAACTGAGATGAGCTTCTGAGGGAAGATTGTCATCTCAAACATAAAGCCTTTTCTTAAATTTATGGGCTTTTTATATGCACTGCCATTCAGAAAAGGAAACCTTTTTCTTCTTTGTTTTTTGCTTTTCCTTCCTTCAGTCTAAGCTGTAGTCCAAGAGGACGTGGGCAGGTTGACCGTGGGAACAGTTAATAGCTTTTATGCTTGTAACTTTAAAATTTACAGTATTATTACACTAGAGTTGGTGTGCTAGCCTGTAAGCAGAGGTCTGATCCCTCACTCCCTGCAGGTTGGGCACTCTGTGGCAAGCATGAGAGCCGTCTGAAGTAACTGGATGCAAACTGGCAGGTTGCTTCATGTAGACCTGAGGTGCACATAAACTGCAGTTGCATCGTTCTCAGGGTGAGATTCTCTCCCCACTGGAAGTTTTTTATGTATGGGGAGGACAAGTAGCTCTGGATCAAAATTGAGAGGTGTCAGCAAACTCTAATCTTCAAGTCTATTTACTTGCAAATGCAAAAGAAAAGTCTCTTTAACAAAACCCACAACAACCCAACTAAACAAAAAGAAAACCTAAAAAACCCCTCATAAACCCCACAAAAACACAGAAAAGCTTCCCAAACAAAGTTTCCTGCTGCATGTGTGTTGTCTGTGTGTTTGTGGGATTTTTCCTTGTTGCTGCAATATATATTTCTCTCTGTTTATTGTCTTACAGTTTGCCTTGAAAAGCCACCATGTTGCATACTGAGTCTCTGTTATTTAACAGAATTCCCCGTGTCTTTTTTATTAATATCATCATGTACCTGTGAGCAGGGAGGTGACACATTGGAAAATGTGAAGTAAAAGTAACTGCAGTGAAATCAGGTAATTGACAGTAAGGTGGGAGTGCAGGGAAGACAGCTTGCTTGGCTGCCAGCTCGACAAAGCATGTTAGTTCACTGGAGTTTTCTTTTGTTTTATTTGTCCTTGATTTTGATTCCCTATTTGAGCTCTGTTTCCACCTGAAGTGTTCATTATTTATGTAAGGCAGCACTGTTATTCCTTCAGGGTAAATGCTTGTAGTAGAAGTGGAAGGACTGGGTCTGACAGAATTGATGCAGAAATACAGATATCAGACTGGATTTGCCTTGTGCTATAGGTTCTCCATACTCTTTTGGGCATTGTCACACCCAACTTACTGTAAAGAGCACTGCTTCTCCAGTGTGTTAGTGCAAGGTGTCGACTCTAAGCTGCTTCTCAGGTGCTGAAATGAAATCCAGTTTGCTAGCTTATCCGTACCATTAAGCTTTTGGAAAGAATGGGAGAATACTTTGTTTGGCTTTCATTTTGCCCTGTGCCAGACAGAACTGATAGACTCTGACAATATTGAACAAACCCTGCGGAAGGCAGAGAACCCCTGCAGAAGTGGAGAGGAAAAAAGAGTTCTTCCTGGTGTTGTGCTTGCAGTGCTAAGAGTGTTGAGCAAACACGCTTGCAGGGATTCAGCACTTTGCAAGTAGTACATATAAAGGGTTGTTTTTTTTTTTTTTCCCCAGGCATTAAGTACTGCATAACTGAAACTTTTTTAAATTGTTGAACCAATTTATATATCACTCTCAAAAGCAGGGGTCAAGCTTTCTTGGCACAGGCAAGCATTCAACAGTTCTTTTTATTTAATCCAAACAATTGCTCCTGCTGTCAGCCAAATTGCCCATATCATTTCATGTTCTGTGCTGCCAACACATTCTCCCTTCTCCACAGTACATATGATCTCATATTGTGCACAATAACTCCAGATTTTTTCTGAAATATCAAACCAACTTGACCTGAAGGAAAAACAATTTTCTTTTTGCTATATTGAAGTTTTCTATACATTTTCTATATTAACTGATTCTATACTTTCAAGATGAAATCTGCCAGTAGAAAACAAGTAGAGAATGTAAGGGAGGAGTCATGAACAGCTTATGGTAACTGCTAGGACTAGGTGGACATCAGAGCATAATATCCACCCTTGCTGCACCAAGGCTAAATTGTGAGTATTTTTAATGGGTTGGTAGCTAATTTTAGCAGCACAGATCTTCAACTGAACTTTTTCATGTGGTTCTTTCAGGCAAGTTTAGCAGCTTACTTAAGTTGGTGACAGAGTAAATTAATGTTAATCAGAACCAAGCCATTTTAAATGCTCTGACAGGTCTCCATGTGCCAAGAAGGGCACTCAGTCCTGAAAGTGTGACAGCTCCCACAAAAGCAATGAGCATTTTCTCTAGCAGTATCCTTTCTCTGGCTTTGCAAGCAGCTTTGTAACTTGTCTTCATGGCTGCATCAGGTGGGGACTTGCCTTGTAAAGTAAATATCCTGAATAAGGTCTTGCTGCATGCTTCTACCACAGACCACAGTCAAAAAGAGTACTCCAAATTTTCCAGCTTTGCCATAAGTAGTGTGTCTCTAGGCCAAGGTGCTTGTTCCATTTAACTTAACCTTTTAAAAATTTGTTATCCTAAGAAAAATCAACTCATGTAGCCCATTAAGTCACACTGTACCCTCCTCCTTGCCCCACCACTTTCTCCTTTTCCCTGTGTCTGCATCACTTTTGAGCCTGTTGATCAGATTCGGTCACACAAAATCAATTCAAAATCCTCAAGGTTTTTCCTCAGGGCGGAGGAAGGACCTGGCATGGTTCAGGCTTTGTTAGTGGCTCTGCTTACAGGTAGCTTCTTTGCTCAGCAGAAGCCATCCAGAGAGAGCAGGAGTAGAGGACCAGCACAGTTAGGAAGAAGATGCCTGTCTTCTTCTAAGCCCTAACTTGGAGTAGAAGCTGGTCTAACAGACAAGACAACGTGGGCTGCCCCAAATACCATATATACCATGGTGAATCATGGATCCTTTCTGGGGATTTGGTCCAGCCTCCTTTATTTACAAGGATCTCTGCCAGCAACACACCACAAACTTGGCATGCAGCTCCTCCTCATTACCTTGGCCTTCTTTCTGAAGCAAGGCTTGACAATTGGGGAAGTCAGAAGGAGAAATCAAAGAGGAGGTTCATCTGGAATCAGAGAGCTCAGCAGACCTACAGAGCAAGCTATATTGGCCCAGCTTTGTGTTTTGTTTTGGGGCAATACCATCCCACCAACTCCAACACTCTTGGCATTTGGCGCCTTCAGAGGGCTCTCAGCTTCAGCTGAAGGGCAGGAGGAGGCATTTGCATGTGCTTTAAAAGTAGCTAGCTAAATAGGTAAAAGCTCATAAGGCATTTAAGCTTTGCTCCCCATTGCCAAGTTTCCACATGTTTAGAACATTGAGTGCTCCTGTAAACAAGGTCTCAGCCCGCGCCCTCCTCCTGTGTAGGTGGCCATTGAGGTTTCACTCAGAACCCTGTACATGCCTGTGTGTAACCAAGGCAATGACTGACCTAATGACCCTGTGAATTAGACTCTAGTGGTCAAGCCTGGTTACACGGCTGATAAGGCTGGAAAATGCTCGAGTGTCTCAGAGCTTCCTGGACAAACTGCTGTGATGTGAAATATTTCCTTCTCCTGAAGCAGAGTCCCCTAAAGGCAACTGAATACAAGTAGCACAGCCTAGAGATGAAAGAAGTGGCCTCTCCTTTTAGGTTAAATAAGTAGGTGTGGAGCTCTGAGGCTGGTGGCTGTTCTGACTTGTTTGGGGAAACTGAAACCCATCCTGGGCAGGGCTTGGGGTACCTGGCTCATATGAAGTCTTCTGGAGGTTTGGTGAGTGGTGCAGGTGGAGGCAATCTGTTGGTCAGAGGTGGCTGGTGCATGTTGAAAAAATACATCCAAGAATGGCAGCTGAGTTGAGCCAGGGGCAGCACAGCAGTCACAGTGAGGTGTCTCCATCCTCCAAGCAAAGATCATTGTCTCACAGGACTCCACATTTTTCCTGCCTGAGCAGGCTGTGAGGACATGTAATTTTTGGACTTCCCCTTAAACAAGAGGATGAGAAGAATGAAGAATGTGTCATGATCATCAAACTGAGCTGAATTTATGTGTCTGGCAGTAACATTCTGTGTTGGGAAGTGGAATGGTTCTGCTTAGGGATATATTTAAAGAGGGAGACTGTAGTGAACCCACGTGCAAGTGAATTTAAATTTTATTTAGAGTATTTAAAGATATTTGTTTAATCTCTCTGACAAAAGTATAATTTGCTCTATAAATGGATTTTACCTGTTAGCTTGGTTTTGTGTGGGTTTATATGTACGCTGTCAATTTTTGCATCTGAGATACGAACCTGTTTCTTTTTTTTTCCTTTAATGCACATTTAAAGCTTCATACAGAGTTGTTTCTGAACATTGTCTTTCTTATATCTCCAAACATAAAATGTCAAAGCAGTAAAATAAACAGGCCCCCTCACTCCACTCTCCAAACTAATTGAAGGAGAGCTTTTCTAGTGTTAAAAAATTTTTAAAAATTATATCAATGGTCAGGCCTCCCCTTGCTGCCCCATAGAAGCACAGCTCTTTGTCTCAACAAAAATCACATCAGTAAAATATAGTTACAGTGGGCCAGAATATTACGGTTGTGAGTTTATGATTCAGTAAATCTGGATTTAAGATGGCTTTTGTAGGATCAGAGGCACCCTGCAAACATGTGGGCCTGATAGGTTCATTCAGGACAGTTCCACTCTGACAAATCTCCTTTGCATGCACTAGAACGTATGAAGTCTATTTTAATTTTTATAATATCCCACCTCCTCCTCAGAAGATGATTTTGATCCATTCTCATCCATCTACCACTGTGACTCTTCCTGTCAGATGTCGCTGTCCTGCCTTGGACAATATTGTTCAAGCCTGTCCAGCACCGAACGTGGCTGGTTGTTGGAAGAGAACTAACTGTGAGTGGTTTTGCATACCTGACTGTGATGTTGATGCTTTTTAAATATTTTTTTTTTAACTTAATGCTAAGACTAAGACTTTGCTGGCTGTATGAAGCAAGGTCTAAAGCTTCACTTGATTGGTTTTTAACATGGCTGGTGAGAATCATCAACACCTGAGCCAGAAAACCTTCTTTTGTCTGTAATGAAAGGATGGCGAGATCAGTTTTAAAATGCAAAGGTCTTGAATGTTTTGTGTGTCAGCCAGAATTCAAGAAGAAGTTGGGAAAGGCAAGAAATGAAGTAGGCAGAGTGCTTCATGTAATACCCAAAATTGCAGAGTCTGCTAGTCAGTGCATGAGGTGGTTCCTGTTCCTCCAAAATCCCAATTTTGGATCTTAAAGTAGACAAGGTATTTGGTATGCAGAAAGTCAAGGATTTGGCTCTAGATTTTATATTCTTGCCTTCAGGCAGCAAGGCTGAAACTTTAAGGTAAAGTCAGAATTTCATTCTTTAAGATGCTTTCCCAGAGGAAGTAGGTGGTCACTGGCTAGCAGTAATTCAAATGTGTTGACTTGTAATTAAATATGGTTGTCACATTCATTTGGCAGTATTCCTGGGGAGCTGGTGGGTGCATGCTGGATGTGTACATGTGCTCACTGAAGTACTTGTAGGGCTCAGCATACACTTGCTCAGATCCCTGATTAATGGTTATTTTTCCCTTGTGGTCTCTGCCAAGATGAGCTTGGATGGAAAACAGAATTAAAAAGCACTTCATTTAAAGACTAATTATTAGTGAAACAAAAGCTTGTTCAAATGATCTTCTCTTTGAGCAAAATAGAAGTTTACCAAAATATGGTTTTGCTCTTTCAAGTTAACATGTCATTAAACAAAGGGAGCATTGTGGTTTTTTGTTTCTGGTCATCATGTCCTTCAGAGTTTAGGTAGAGTAGATAAGATAGTGGGTACCGGAGGGAAGAGAAGCATAAGCTTTCCACATCCTGAAACTGCCCAATTCCCATAGCTTACTTTCAGTGGCAAGTTCAAAGCCCATAGAAATATGTTAATTGAGACAAACTTATATTTACAAACTATGTTTTGGCCATTTGGGAGAAGGTTTAGCTGTCGGGAGCTGAGTTAGACCTTCTGCAAACTCTTGTTTCAGACCATTGGTCTATGGCTTTTGCAAGCTCAGTGTCTGCCTTGCTTGAAATCTTTGAGAAGCAAACCATTGTTTCCTCGAACATTGTTTAGAATCAATATAGTTCTCATTTTTTTAGAATTAATTTAATTTGTGGTAAGGGTACTGTTTTTCAAATGTAGAATTAAAAGGATTTTATTTAGGAATTAAAATAGAGCTGATATAATTCCAGCTTTAAAAGTGCAGAAAAGTGTGATTTTATTTAAAGGGTTCCCCCTCACTCCCTAAACCCCCACCAACCCCAGCAGCTCTTGCCTTTGCTTGTTAACTTTTTCTTAAAATAAAAATCAGCTAACTGTCATACCTGAACTATCGCCAGATGAAAAGCCACACACCTGAAGGAGTTTTCTAGAAAGGAAGACTGGTCCTACATATTGCAGTGCAGTATTGGAGATAAAAAGTAAGTGTCAGGGGGGTATGTCTGAAAATAAGATGAGGTTTTCTTGGGCTGTCTGGTACCTCTGCAGTGCACTTAACTTGTCAGCAGGTTAAAACTGCAGCCTGTCATCAACTGCTGCTTGTGTAAGAACGAGCATCACTCACCGCTTCCCGGGAATGCCCGGATCACCTCAGGGTGTGCGAGAGCAACAACAAAAATATCATTCCATTTTTTGACTTTCTAAATTTACTAATTTAGAATAAGTATTTTGTAATAAAAATACTTATTCTAAATAAGTATTTTGTACTTCATCTGGCTCCTGTGCTGTGCGGTAGTTCTTGCATGGGGGAAGACTATTTGAGTGGTGTTTGCAGGGAGATTGGCACAAATCCTCTGCCAGGAGTTTGGGAATGAGAAAGGTCAGTGTTTATCTGTGTGGGTGGGTGTGTGCCCAGTGGGGAAAGAAGAAGCAGTGGTTTAAGAAGAAATGATAAGGATATTTTATTTTATTGTTGAGTTTCTCTGGGGAGAAAAAACCCAAGTGGTCTTAGTGTTAAGTGTTGTTCCCGTTCTTTAACTGTTCCTTGATTTTAATTTTTTTCGTTTTAATTTTTCTTTTGAGATGTCTGAATGAAATTACCAAGTCACCAGCTTTATTCAGTGCACTTTAGGATTTCAGCAAGCTTTAGACATGATTTAAAAACATCTCTATCAAAGTCTACCTTGGAGATGCAACAGAATGGAAAGTGTTCTCAGGTGCTAGAAACAACTTAGCATAGCTATAAAATTGGTACGAAGGATGGTAAGTCTGTACCAGAAGTGAGGAATGTCTGGGATGTGTGGTATTTGGCTGTGGGAAGGGGTTGGGTGCCAGGCTGCTTGGGATGCAGTTCCTTTGGAAGAGAGAACCAGGATATCTGAACAATGATGCTTCCCTTTGCTCACTCCATATCTCTACTCAGTGCACAGACCTGATATGCTGCCTGGTTTTGGAAATAAGCAGGACTGCACCAATAAAGTAGGCAAATTTTGTTTGCTAGTATCTCCAAGGAGGAGAAATGTCTTAATTCCTTCATATCACCACTCGTGTTCCTTGATTTCCCATGCAGAATACATCCTCCATCTTTTTCCTGAGAAATAAATTACTCTTCTCCAAATTCTCACTTCTTAAGTCTTTTGCATTTGTATGCTTATGATATGTAAGAGAGGAAGATCTTACTCTTTGAAAGAGCTATCCCAGAGGAGACTCTGGCCTCTCTCAGAGAGGCATCTGATGGTGGCTGCTGAAGCATTTGAAATGCATGCAATGGCAAGGTTAGATTTGGGAAAAAACACCATCAAGCATCTAGCACAGAAGCAAATAGGAAGAGGGGAAAAGGGCAGGTCAGGCTGCTTGTTTGGGAGGATTATTTATTAAGACTCAGATCTATGCCTTTGGATTAGGAGCAGATTTGGCCCACAACACTAACAATCTGTAACAACCACAGATTGGTATGCCATTGTTTTCTAATGTAAGACACAGAAATTTGCTGTGTTGCCAGCATTGTAAATGTACTAAGAAGTTATTTCTCTATTGCCTCTCCTTATTTCATTCCAAAGATGTTAAGCCCCTTAGTGTCCCTGGCTGTTATGTTCACTCCAACAGACGTTCGCGTTTGGAGCTCGTACAGCACTTTGTAGTGAGCCTCTCATGGGGAATGCAGTCACAGAAAACTTAATTTTTTCAGCCATGGCTTGGCTTTTTTTTAAATCCAGTATAAAGTGCATTAGATCTTGGGCTTTGGATCTTCATACCCTTCACTGTGTAACGTATTATTATAGAGATCAGTTAGTTCAAGAAGTAGTATGTGTGGGAAATGCTGGTAATATTAGACTTTTGTGATTTCTTTTATGAAGTGCTTCATCTAAAAATCTGTAACACTTGCAGACATCACTAGTTATCTTAAAGCATTATGGAAACCAAACCTTACCCACCCCATCTCATCTACATTTGCACATGTATTTGGGAATTCGGTGCTTTAGTTGCTCACCTCACAAGGAATGTGGTATGGATCATATTTCATTAACATATATGTCTCCTCTGCTGTGCCTGTGGTGCTTTGGTGACAAACATCATTCCCCAGGGCTGCACAACCAGCAGTCTTTCTGACATAACAGCTTGCTGTTGAGACAGTAGTGACATGTGGTGTGGCAGGGTTAGCCACAAACTCGTGCTTTTGTTTTTCTCTTTATATTTAGAGAAGGTGCCTCTGATTGCTGCCATCCCTGCTCTCCCTGTTTCATCTCCTGCTCCCACTCTTGCTATGTGCTCTGTTCCCCACATGGCCTCCACCATCAGCCAGGTGCCAAAGCAGCCCCAAGATCTGGGGCTGGGATGAGAGCCCTGAGTGGGTTGGCATCTGTGCAAATACCCAAAAACTCCTGTGCTAGAGGGATGCTGCTCATTGCACCACGGCCATGCATGGCTTCTTCCAGGCAGCCTGTGGCCAGATCTAATGTGCACAAGGTGTTCTCTGACATGTGCATTGCAGAAAGATCTGCCACCCCCTTGATGGAGACTGCCCACCCCTGCTCTTATTTATCACTGCTTAAAGCTTGCAGTAGTTTTGTGTTTGTTTCTATTAAAAAAAGACAACAATAAAAACAACCTAACAAAAACCCCTCTTTAATGCCAAAACAATTTTCTGTTCTCCCTGCAAAAAAATTTTTGAAAGAGAGAAGTTCACTTAAGTGGAAGAACTGTAGTCCATTTTCCAGAAAAGGGGATCAAATAGTCTGAGTGTCCCAGCAGCAAATAGCACCATGTTAATCGCACCCCAGAGAATTTTGCAGTTAGCTGTTTTCAAACATGTTTTTAATTAATACCATATCTTAGTTCTGTTGAATTCAGAATTCAGAATGAAATCATGTCTCAGATATTGCCTGTTGCTCTCAACTTTTAGCCATCTGAACTTTAGAAAACTTGCTTCAGTTGATGTGGGGCCCGACTTGTGAATCCTTAGGAGACTGGATATTTTTCATTAACCTGGGTTTTGGGGAGTGCAATGTAAGTCAGCTGCATTCTGATGCTAACTGATACTGAAGCACGTGTAGTTTCCCCTGCTTCTGAAGCATCATAAATTGTTTCCAAAATCCTTGGGCCAGTTGTAGTTGTCCTACCTGAGTCAGAAAAGTCAGGACATGAAGATGAAATACTCTTCCCTCACTCCACCACCTTTCTGGCAAGATGTGAAAGAGAAACCAGACTACTTCATAGTGAAGGCGTGTTACAAGCCACATTCATACCTAGGTAGCGTGGATTTTTTTTTTTCTTTTTTTTTCTTTTTGGTCTTCTGAGCTAGAAAGAAAGCACTGCAGTGGATTTGTACAAAGCTGCTCTACCATGTCCCAGGAGCTGGCAGCCCCTAAGGAAAAAGGAAGAGACTGATGCATATTTTGAGAGTCAGTAGATTTTGTGTTAGGCTCCTTTGGTGATATGAGGTAGGTAGGGGAAGTGTGGATACATATTAACTGACTGTATATGCTGCAGAACATAGTCATTAAGTGGTTTATGTGTGAAACCATGGAAGGAAGGGGGAGGAACAGAGACACTTTCTCCTGTTTGATGTGAAGTACCTGCTGGTGAGAGATATAATCAAGAGAAATGTTTTCTTAGGGTGGTTGGATATACACTGTACTCCTGTTTTAATTAAGCCTTGTGTGTTGCACGTGGTGATGTTTGCAGCGGTACAAATAACTGTTTGGCTCCTTTAACATCAAACATGTTTTGTTGAAGCAGGAATAGTGTGGTCAGTCACTAAGTGGAAGCATACCTGAAGTGTTGGGTCCAGGCTAACTTGTTACACAGGCTGCAGGAGTGGTTTTAATGTAAGACTCCTGCTGGGCATACTTTCATTAGCTGAAAATGTTTGCAAATGCTGTTTGTGATTATATGGGTCTTTCAATATCAAAAATCATGCCCAACATTACTCTTCTGGAGCTCATCCTGATCTTGGCCAGTTAGGTGTCTTGTTGCCTTGTGTTTTGTTTCTGTCATTAAAAAAAATTAAATTCAGATATCTTTATAATTACAAATTCCTATCTGTCTCTGAAATAAATTGTGCCTTCTTTGAATGTTTCTAGGAGGTTATTTAATAATTGACTACTGAGTAAAAGGGATGATCCTTTTAACAGTCAGTTGAATCCAGTGTGATGTATGAAAATTAATGGTTAGGCTTAGAGCTTTAGATGTGATATAAATATTTTTAATATTTAGACATGAAGATGTCTTTATTAGCAACAATTTAAAACACTGTTATTTGTTTTGCATGCCTCTCAATGAATTCATTTTCCCAAAAAATGAAGCTTATAGTTTGTGTATTCAGGACCTGTACGTGAATGCAAGGATTCTTGTAACGTTATTTGTGATTAGGTGAGGGAGAGCAAGTCTGGGTTTTGGAGGGTTTTTTTTTTCTTCCTCCTCAACATTTTTTCCCTCTTTGTTATGCTTGTGCAGGCATTTGTTCAAACTGCAAAATCAGCTCTGAGTCTTTGTACCTTCTAGGAAGGAAGAGCGTGCAATGATTTTTAAAATAGAAAATATTTTACATCTGTTGCTTTTATAGTTGGTTTTATATGTTAGCTACTGATAAGCCAGTAATAAATCAGTGCAAGCCCTGCACGCCTACACTTTTCCTTCTTTGAACACAGCTTGGATATTTTTTGCTCCCCACTCTCCTCTGTGTGGTGAGCTGCACAGGGAGTTTTCTTGTGTTGCAGAAGGATTTGGAAATGAAGTTGCTGCCACACTTCAGATCTTAATCTTCCTTGCTGTTTGCAGATGATTCTTTGCCAGTCAGCTGGGTCAATATTAAAACCAAGCTCTGCTGCCTAAAACCTATCAGTGTCTCCAATTTCTCATATCTGGAGTTCCAAAATTGGCTATAAATTGAGTTCCCTTAAAGGGAGGAAGGCCACAAGTGACAAGGCTCAGCCATCTCCAGCCTGCCAGTGAGCTGTGCTGCCAGCCTGGGGCAAGGCAGGAGCTGATGATTTGCTTTGTTCCATTTTTGTTTACCAGTGTTTTTCTTCTCCTTTTAGGGGCTTGCATACCACTTTCTGCCAGTCATGAATGAATATATTAATGTGGTTAAGTTGTCCCTGGGTGGTGGTGGTATTGTTATTATTATATTGATGTGTTGTTCTCAATTCTACACCCCCTAAAAAGTTAGTATTTTCTTTCTGCTTTGATTTTTGTTTATGTGATCATGCAGAAACATTGCTGGTGATACAAGACAGCAATGGAGATAGCAGCCTGACAGTAGCGAGCTCAGAAATTCTGTCTTTCAACTCCTCAGCCCTTCTGTATCCATTTGTTTCCATTTCAAAGGTGGTCTGCCTTTTAGTTGACTTTATTTTAATCAAATGCATGTGAGTACAAGGCTGTGTTGTGGATGTGTTATTTATAGCCCTACAGCAGTCAGGTGCAAAGTGATCTGAGCAACAGCTTCTGGTCAGGTTAAAAGAAAAACCACCTCAGGGTGAAGGTTACACAAATGACTTAACTCTGTGTAGACAAAGGTGCAGGTGTGTGATGTCTGGATTTTGGGGTGAGGGAAGATCATTACTGGTAGTGAAACTGTTGGAGGCTGGTTGTGTGTTGTTGGAGTACCCATCCTCCGTATTTACTGACAATTTACCCTTGGGCAGTGAATGCTGGAAAATACGAGCAGGGAGGTGAGGGCAGGGGAGTGAGCTTTACTGTGTGACAGCGCATCTCCGTGCCCTGGGAGCTGAGTCTCTTGCTGCAGAGTGAAACACAGGGCAAAGGCTAATTTGCTGCTTTGCAATTTTCTTCTTCATGAAAAGGTCATTATTTATTTCATCACCAGTGCACTGCTTCTGCACGATGGGTACAACAGGCAGAGCGAGCAAAATAACAGGACCCTTCCCTACTTGCTGCTCTGGGATAAGGTGGTACTTGTGCCCTCTCCCAGCACTGTGCTGAGGTTGTATACAAAGCTGGGCAGGTTCTGTGTGGCTTGGGCTGCTCCCACATTTGTGATTTCTGATGCAGATATCTGGCACCTCATTCATCTGGAGCAAGCCAGGGTGTTATGTCACCCAACCTTTGTGAATGCCTGACATTTCCTCTCCTTTGGGCAAGAGCTGGAAAGGAAGTCGGTTTATTTAGAAAAGGGGTTTTTTTTTTGTTTACTTCTGTCTATTCATACTCTTGGTAGAAAAGATATTCCTGCTTTTGTGTGAAACATCTGGCTAAATTATAAATGTGAGGAAGTGGTTTGAGAAATGGCTTAACTGAATTGTTATTTATTCATAATTTTGTAGCTCTGATTTCTAAATTCTATATTTCATTGTGGCATAGCCATGTATAGCCTCATATTGCTATTAAAATAAGCAAATAGTGATAAATAACAGAAGGCCCCATTCTTAAAAACTTGAGCTTGAATTTGGTGTTCTGCATTGAGGCAGGCAGTGCTGAAGGAAGGTGCTTCCCCACGCGAAGCCCTCAGGAGCCACCTGGAGCAGACCAAGTGTTCAGTGGTTCCAGCCTGAATTCCAAGTTTTCTGGTTGCTTCAGCTCTGGCCCTGTTTTAGATGAGAAAACAGTGATTAAACCTTCCCTGTGTCGGGGAATGTCATGCAAGTGGACAGGGATGTGTAGAGACCTGCTTACTGTCCAGGGCCAGAGAGCCTTGTGCAGCAGCTTTCTCTAGGGATCTGCAGAATTTCTAATTTTGATTAGAAACATCACTCAGCAAGACAGGAAAGCAGTTTTTGTCTTTTCTGTTTCCGTAAACATATACAAATATAAGTGAACATGAATTTTATTTTTTTCAAATTACATGTCCACAGACTTCATTTCAGCAAAAACAAATCTTTCAGATTTAGTTATGTTTACTTCCCATGTAGCCCAGAATACCTTTTGAATATAGTTCTTTAGCTGCTACCTTGGTAAAATCTGGATATAAGGTACAAGGTGGTTTTCCTAATTGGACTGTGCAACTTGTTAGATAAGTTTGTAGCCAGGAAACAGTTCCTCCTCGTTCCCACAAGTGTTTGAGAATGTAGCTTGTAGGTTTGTGGTGTGAATGGTCTGGCAAAGGGCTCTGCCCTCCTTTCCTGGGGATGCTTTGCCCTTGAGCCATGTGCCTGGTGCTGCTCTGGAGTCGTAGAGAGTGTTTGTGTTCTGTTGGATGTGTGGTTACCTGATCTGGGAAATAGTCAAGCCCCTAAGACATTCCTGTGCTGCTCATGCCAGGAGGATTACCTGCCCACAGTGTGCCTGCAGGTACAGGGACCTGTCCTGGGACCTGAGCGGGGTCTGAGCCCTGCATGGGGGTGCTGAGGATCCACTGTCACACCTGGAGAGGCAGGATCACCCACAAAGGCTTTTTTTTCCCCATCTCTCAGTATTTTTCTCATGGATAGGAATTCTCATGTAGTTCACCACTTTCCTTTATGTGGTTGAATACGGTTAGGAAGCAAACTGATGTTTGAGTTGAAAATTGTATCTCATCTCCTGTACTTTTCCAGTTCAGCCCTTTTTTATCCCCTTGCTGGCTCTGCAAGAGGACACAAGGGAAAATTTGGAAACAGTAACTGAATTATTTCTGTTGTGTCAAGCAACGGAATGATTTATTCAAAGCTGAGCGTGGGAAGGAAATCTGATATGATGAGCCAGGGGCACTCCTTCTGTTAATTATCTCTCTCCCCTCCCATGACCACAATCTTCTTTCTGTCATTTTCTCTCACTCTCCCACCTTCTATACATTTTTCTCTTGCTACAAAAGGGTGGTAAATACAGGAGGTTTTTTTGAAGTACCTGAAACTGTTCCCTGAGCAGGGATGATCTAACACCACACACGATGCAACCCTTGCATAGAAAACAGCATGTAAGATTCGTGTTGCCATTTATGTACTATAAGCAATCGAAGTATTGATGCACAAACAAAAATACAAATAATGGAGAAACTGCTTGCAGTGTGCATTTGTCTTCAAAGTCAGTAGCAGAACTTACTGCAGAGAGAACCTCCCTAAGGTCCTCTGACCTTAAGAGTACAGCTTGACTGTACCTAGGCAAGGTGGAGTCTACACCAGGCTCTGGCAGGTGGTTGCTCTTATCCTTGCCTTTGTACCATCACAGGTACAGCGAAGCACCACTTAACAGGAGCTTGCATTTGAAACAGGAAATCATGTAGGGAAATAGTTAGGTACTGCTAAGAGAAGGTTAACAGTCATTCATTTCTCAAGGTGTGGGCATGGGCATATATCTTCACAATTTTAGCTGTAGCTGTGATGTGTACAAAGCCCACTGCTGTTGTAATTGAAACAAGTGAAATCCACTTTCATGAATTGCAGCTGGATTCTTTCCAAGGAGCTTGGTTTCCTTTTAATGTTGGGCTATTAATTAGCTCAGCAATTCATTCTAGTTTTATTTGGATCAACTCAGCAAGTGTTGCCATATTTGAACTCCTCTGTAAGTGGCAGGAGTTTTCTGGAAAGAGGTCTTTCACTGCAGAAAAGCGAACATACCCACGGGAGGATGGCTTCTACTCAGGAAGATCCATTTATTCCCAGCCTACTTGCTAGCTTCCATGGAAGGAAGATGTGAAGAAACATTGTCTTTCTCTTTTCCAAAGTTATTGCAAAGCAATGGGAGGCTTTCCATCCATTCATCAAAAACATTTATTTCTTACCCCAGTTTTAACAGGATATATTAGTATTTGAAACTGGCGAAGCTACATATTCACCTTGGCTGTGAGAAACTCTCGAATAAACTCACACATTTTTCAGGGTTGGTTCTGGATAAACTTTGAATCCCAGTGGATGTTTCTGGGTGGTCTGGTTTGATATTGCACAGACATCCTTAGCACAGCAATTTACATGCAAATATGAGATGCTGGAGGCGTTGTAATGCCAATTCCCTTTTTATTGTTCTTCACTGTCTAATCAGGTTTTACCAAATCAAAGAATGCTGGTGCTTAACAGGAAAAAAGCTTTCACAAAAGCTTTTGTCTGGTATTTGTAAAGACAGCAAGGAAGAAATTTAAGGAATATGTAAGCTTTGGCAATTCTGAGGTCATTTTATGTTGTATGACAACAGCATGTGATGGATGTTCCACTGTGCTGACCTCTATGTGTGTGCACCTACAGGTGCTAACCTGATGGGTTACCCTTGGCCTGAAACAGAGATGTGCTTGGAGAGGGCTGGAAACTCTTTCCCTGACAAGTTTTGGGCACTGTCACTGAGCACATTGGATTCACTCTTCACCGCAGAACTGCCCACAAGCACATCCCACCGTACAGAGCACTCTGTGTGCACAGAGTGGTGGAAAGTGTTCTCTACAGCATAGAGATCATGCATTTAATGTAAGGAATAAAAGCCTGTAACTAAATACTGAAGACTAGATTTTGAATGAAAAATAGAATTTTCATTGCTTCAGGAAGCAGGTTTTCTCCCAAGGTTGGATGTCATATCTTTTTCACTTTAAAATCAATTGACCAAAAGGAAATCTTCACTGGTTTTTCCTCTTTTTTCCCTAGAATATATTTTTTTTTCCTTATGGGAATGTTACTTGGAAGAGAAAAGCTCATTGGGAAATGGAAGAGGAAAAACAATATCTGTACTCCTTCTAAGTATGCACCATCTGCTTTTGTATCATGAGAAGTTTTCTCACCATCTATGCGTTACCACAGCCTCATTTTTCTTTTTGTATCCTCATGGGCTTAAAATTAGAGGAGATCTGACCAAGGGCTTTCCTGTCTGTTCTTATTCAGGCACAGTGGCTGTGTGCAGCGTTTGGCACGGTTCTCTCCTGTTGGGTGGGTGTCCCAATTCTGTCTGCGTGCTTTTGCCTTCCCCAGACCTATGTCAGGGCCAATGCTGAACCGTGGAGACAGAGAATTATTAATGCAAAAGTCACGCCTTAGTCTGAGCGGCATCTCCTTCTTCAGTGAATGCATGTGTTGCTTAAAGCATCCAAAATACAGCAGCTCATTGGCTCTGCATCCCTGCAGTTCCCCTTTCACAGTGCTCATTAAATATCTATCCAGAGTGCGTGGCATAAATCTTTAAAAACGAGGCTGCCCTGGGGGCCAAATGTGTGACAGCCTTTCACAAAGGGGCTCACTAATTGCTTTTGATTAAATCGCCTGCACTTGTGCTGGCCCTCGGTGAGCGCTTCCAGCCAGCGCTGCCGTGTTCCGGGCTCTGGGCTCTCTCCGACATGGTGATGCCACCTGAGCAACTCAGGTCCCCTGAGATGGGATGGGTTGTTCAGGGCATCACCCTAATTTCCACTGATTGCTTCTGACATCACAGGGGAGTCAGGAGAGGAAAAGGAGCTAGAGGCCTTTGCCTTTACAGTTATATTGGTGTGTATATATAGACATATCCATAAATATGTGTGTATGTTTTTATATATGCACAGGTGTATGGGGTTACAATTGTATTTATGAGAGTTTAATAAATAGCACCCAGTGTTTGCTTAGACTCTGTGTATGTAGTCCCATGGAGGGCTTGTTATGAAGTTGACACAAGTGAAAGGAGCAAGGTGCTTCCCGAGGGTTGTGCCTCTGGATGTGAGGTGCTTCAGACAAGCTGTCTCCCTTTGATCTGAGGGAGCAGGTGCAGGGCAGGCAAAGCTTTATTATGATCTAAAAAGCACCAAGTACATTTCTTGGTCCTCTATTTAGTTTTCTTCTATACTTGTCTTTTCTGTTTGATAAGCCAGACTGCAACCAGCTCAAGTCTCCTGTGTCAAATTCTTGTTAGCAATATGCTGTTCTGTTGACGATGTGCTCAAATCCAGGGCTCAGTGCATCTATTCAGTCATCCAACAGCATGATGGTAATGGTGAAAAAATTCTCTTTGGAGAGGAGCACCTCATGTGGGATCAGTGCTTGCAGAGAGGGGCTGTCTCAGTGAGCTGGGAAGCGTTTAATAGACCTGAAACAAGGTGTTGTGCTGTTATTTCTTTGTTCCTGATTCTTTGAGGACCATCATCCATCTGGAGGTTGCAAACTGAGCTTTTCAAACAGCTGCTGTTTAAGCTGTTTGCCACTTGATAAATTAAGAGATGTGCAGATTTCCAGCTATTGAATTTCTTCTCTGTTCTTATTTTAAGTAGCTACAATATTGTTAAAAATGTGCTAACAAATACAGATCCCTTTCAACTAAAGCATCAAAGAAAATGAACTCCTCCGATACATCTCACATCAGTTTTTGTTTCAGCTCCTCTCATACACTCCTGTCAAAAAGATGTCGGTAATGATTTAGATCCTGCTAAGAGAGAAGGCACCAGCTGTTGTGAACAGCAGAGGTGTTAGGTTTGCAAAGCATCCCTGTGACTAATTGTCCATTTCCTTTTGGGAAAGCCACCTTTTTGGAACAAGAAAGAGTCCCGTATATTTCTGAGCAATCTTAGTTTTTTGCAAAAATAAACAAATATTTATATGGGTTCAGAGAGTATCTTAAGGGAGGTAGGAAATTTTAGACTGGAGGTGGATGAGAATTTTTTTTATAGATGGCAATTAACATATATAAAAGCATATGTCATGGTAAAGCTTTTTAATAACTTTTTAATTGCATTTAAATTAAGCTATCTTTATACTGAAATTAGTGGGTTTTGTATCTACCCTTTTCTCATGCTCTTTGTCACTGCTGTTTAGGTTTCCAGGGGCATTCTCCTTGTGTTGTTTCATAATGCTGTTATTCACATACAGGAACTGTCACCAAAAGTCAGTGTTGGCTGGGAGGTGCAGAGATGCTGCTGCTGCTTTCCTCTGGAAGTAGGATAGATGGCAACTGCAGTACCTGAAACACGATTTAACATTTCTCTGGGTTTATTACTTTGTGAATGGCAGGCAGCTTGGTTTCTTATGCAGTCAGCCACCTGTTTTGTAACATGTTGTTTATCTTGTGCAATGTAAAACTTGGCAAATACAGATGCCGTGGCATGAAGAGAGGAATGGGACATGCTTCTTTCTCTGCCACTGATGCTCCTTGGGAGACAGCTTGCATCCAGGGCATGGTTGCAGACATCTCTGCACCCCACACACTGCTCAGGCAGCTTCTGCTCAGCATCTCCTGTCCCTGGAGGAGCCAAGGTTAGCCTTGCCCTGCCCTGCCCTGCCCGGCCCTGCCCTGCCCTGCCGCATATGCATTGTGCCTGGGAAGTCCACAGCTCCTGCAACCAAGTTAATGAGGATTGAGTAAACACCTTGCATTGAATCCAGCCTGGCTCTGTGCTTGTGGTCCAAACCCTCCACCTCTGCAGCTCGGAGGAGAGCTCCTCCTAAAATACCCTGAAGCAGCTGAGCAGTACCAGGCCTGAAATAGGGATGGTGTGTTACTCATTTGTGCCTTACAGGAGCAAGTCAGGCGTGTGGAAAGTAAATAGAGGGAAGGTTGTACCTTGTGTTTTAGTTGGGTTTTGCATGAGAGGTGTAGCTATATTTACTTTTTTCATGCTATGCCTCTCTGTGAGGTTCCATAGTGTATCTAAAGGGTATTTTGCCTGGCATCGGTTTTGGCACTATGCTGGTCTTTGCATACCAAATGATCATCTGAATTAGTTTTGATATGAAAAATTCTGTTCTGATTAGATACTTCCCTATCAAGCTGGCTCCATCCAGTAGATCCAGGCCATCTATTGAGGTCAGAAATTAAGTGTGCTGCTGCACATCTGGTGAGGTGTCGTGCTGGCTGCCTGCCCTCGTGCCAGCCTGACAGCGCCGTCAGCTCAGCTTATGTCAGTGCTCAGGTGACTGATTTGACACATATTAAATGTGTTAATTAAATAGTGGGCTAGCATCTGTTTAAAAGAACTTCACCAAATTGATGATGTGTAGAAAAGTACCTTTGAAGGAGCACCTGTGTCACTTCACAGGTGTATTTTAGAGTAACTTCTGTCCTGATGTGCTATTAGGGGAAAATAACACTATTACTCAGCCACTGGAGGTTCAGTCTATTGCTGTTTTCTTTTCTTGGCAGTGGATTGGATTTCTCCAGAGAGGAAATTAGATTTTTCCTTCCCTTTCACTCTGTCTCTGTCCTGTGCTTACATCAATTGTGCACCGCAGTGTGTGTGATAACCTTTACTTCCACAAGTTACTTCATTTGCTGTTCCCTAATAAACTGTATTTACACGTGATGCTTCTTTCCTTCTGGTGACAGCAAAGGCAATCAAGATGATGTGCTCCTTGTCTAAATTCATGCAGGAGTGAGTGTTGGCTTAGCCTGGGCCATTTCAGCCAGGACTGAATCCAAAATGTGCTAACTGGGAGATGAGAAGTGTATGTAGCCCATGGGTAGGGCTTGCAGCTCTTAGAAGTTTGTGTCTAGTAACCAAGGGAAAATTTGTGTATATAAGCAGATATGCTGGATTTTATTTTCCTGTTCCCCTAACAGCCAGCTGCAAACTTGTCTGGGAGTTATTGATAGTTTTTGCTGCAATTTTATCTGGTCAGCTAGCCAAAAGCTAGCTTGGGGGCCATGTTATTCTAGGAGTATCCAGTGAGATGATTTGTTTACAGCAGAGGGCAAATTCCACAGAGAGTGTTGGAGGAAGACAAGGTCCCAGAGGTTTGAGAGAGCTTGGTGGGAATTAGGAAACACAGCAGCAGCAGGGACAGGGTCACTTCCCAGCAGTCTTCAAGATCACTGTGACGGAGGTGGCAGAGCTCGTTGTGCCAAAAGGGTGACCTCAGGGAGCACAGAGGTGGTGGGACATGCTGGAGGTGCTGAACAGCTTGGGAAACTAAATATTCTTAGAGGGTTTTTTCGTTTCCTTTTGTGCTCTGATTAAAAGCAGAGTCCAAATGCAAAATTCTTCCTCAAGGTCACATCCTGAGCTTGACTTTTGGCTGAGCAGAGCAACTGCTGGGGCTGAAGCAAACACAGCCTTGGTGCTGTAGGCTGTTACTGCTACTGGGAATTTCTTGTGTCCCACATTTCACACCTAAAGCTATGTTGCCAGAGAATTCTTCTCAAATTATGAGTGTTTTTCACCTGAGTCTCATTTTTTTCCTCCCTTTTGAAGCAGAGGAACACCTCAGAGGGGTGCTTAGATGGAAGGAGTTAAGAGTATTGGGTGTGAAGTAATATGGGGGAACTGACAAAAACTGGAGAATTTTGTTTGTTGAGGTTTTTTTTTTAATATAATCTGCAACTGTGAGTGCAGATCTAGAATCGGACTGTCTCCTTGGGGATTTTTTTCAGTGAGAATGCTGTTGGCCAGACTTCAGGTGCTTTTTCTTGGCTATTTTCACCAAGGGATACTCCTATATAATTACAGTCTTGGTGGCTCACAGATGGAATCTGGGCAGGGAGAGAACACTGGAAAGGCACAAAAAGCTGCTACCTTGTGGTTTCAGATGGAGCTAAAACTTGGGCTGCAGAACAAGAATTGCTTTGTGTTTTGGGTCTGGAGATGGGCAAGTGAATGCTAGAGAGTTGTTCAAGCAGTGCAATGTACCCTCCTTTTCCTCTTGATATGCTATTTGCAAATGACTTAACTTTATTTTTTTTTTAAATAGAAGTATTTACCTTTCATCCTTGTGCAAATATTCTGAGAATAAATGTCAGCCTTTTAAGACAAATGAGAGGGTTTCTGAAGTCTGAAACAGATCGTTACCAGTGTGCAAGTGTGAGATCAAGTGAGAAAGGACAGGATGTGGCTCTTAGTCCCTCCATGGCAGTGACAGCTTGCCTGGTGGGATTTGGAGGAGGCGGGCTATGCAGGGCCATGCTCTGTGGCTACATGAGCTGATTTTAACCTGGCAATACTGCAGTCCTTCCCAGTCTCCTGTCTGTATGTTCATATACTGCTCCTTCCACAGCTGCAGGTAGAGAGGATGGGAGAGAAAAACCAGTTGGAAGGGGGAGAGGACAGCATTTCATATGTCAGGCTGTGGCATACTTACATGATTTTATCTCACTTTCCTATCTTCTTTTCAGAAGGGATTGCCTGAAAAACTGTTGTAAAGGATACCAGCCCAGTTTGTCCATCCCTGTGCCAGGGAGAGAAGCTGTTAGCAAAGACACTTTGCCCTTTCTGGTGTAAAGTCTTGTACCTCTTGTCACCGGTGTCTGTTGCATTTGCATTGGTTAGCCTGTTGTCTGACTTGTGGTTTTACCATGTCTTCTTCTGCTGATGCCCAGGGCAGCAACCTCCTGCACAAGGCAGTGGGGCTGAGCCCCCAGGGCGCTGCAGAGCTTCTTCAGTAGCTCACTCACCCACACCCCAGCAAGATGAGTGCTCCTGGGCATAACATGTCTGGCCCCAGGACCTGGTTTCCATATTTCCCCGCCAGAGGTGCAATATGCTGTGCAAGGAGTCTCATGTGTTCGGTGCCTTGTGCCTGGGATGCCTGTGGGGCCCAGGTCTGGATCACACCTGCCATAAGACAGCTGCCCTCAGGCTGGGTTGTGCTTGCAGCATTCGAAGCCGTTTCGCCTTAGGGGTTGTCTGGGTCCAGCTTGTTTGTCCACTGCTGCTGAGTGCCTATTGAGTGTGAGAGAGTCTGTCCCATGTGTCCTGGGCATCCCTGACTTCACTGCCCCAGTATTGCAGGACGGCTTTGCATGCCAGTTTCAATTTGCCTGTATGATCACTTGCGTGGGACTTAGGAAATCAGGTCTCTGAGTTGGATCTGCTGCTCTGACTGAGCTGCATAGAGCAGGACTGCTGGGCAAGGAAGCAAAACCCTTTACATGTGTGTCTCCTTGCCCACACAAAATTTTCTAAGTGCAGCAAATGGATGTATCTTGTAGTGTTTGGTATTGATGATGATTTCCGTGATTAGTGTGTATGACGAGGGTTTGCTCCATGCTCCACAAAGTAATTGAGATGGAAATCTTTTCATTGATTTGGGGAGCTGGGAGCTTGCTTGCTCAATTTGCCACGGGTGGGTAAAGCTGATCTCAGTCTTGTATTTTCTCATGTGAGCTGGGTGGAAATTGTTGCAGCCACAGAAGCCTCGTGCCTGGGTGCATTGAGGCTCCAGTGTGAGCATCAGCTGGGTGCCTTTCCTGCTGCTAGGGCAAGGCTGCTCTGGAGGGTGGCTTTGCTGCAGAGGTGGGAAAGGGTTGACTGATAGATGCTTGCTAAAAACTGCAGTGCTGAATCTTTTATCATATGAAATTGAAGCCAGATATGTTGGAAAGTCAGTAGGCTGTCCTAATATGTAAAGCATTTCAACAGAGATGTGGTATTTCACATGCTGCTGGTGTTGCTTGAAAGTCACGCTCACCCAGCTACAGCAGGGATTATTTTTTTGTCATCTCCAGCTTTTTTAGAGGAAAGGGCAGAAACTGATCATATGCACATGATAATCCAAAGAAAATAGATTCTAAACAATCCCTGAAGCTATTTCCTTTCTATACAATGAGTAACTGCTGCATGTAGAGTTTTTTACTGTGCACCAATGACTTAATAAAATATACTTTTATTATTTGGTCACCTCTTCCTGACTTTATATAAAAGTTGATATCTCAGTTATTTTTATTTTTACCTGATACTAACCTGAGCAATGCAATTGAAATGCTAAAGCCTTACGTATCTAATGCAGACTTCCTGTTTCTATAGCAACAAAACTCGACCTTGTACTTAATGAAGGAATATTGAAGTGTGAGTAGCTGCTACTTTAAGGTTTAGAAAAACAAACAGAAGCACTTTATATTTGGAGATTAGAGAAATAAAACGGAAGTGACCTCTTTGCATAGAACAACAAAAATTTCCTAGGCTTGGGACACTTCATTAGTAAGAATGAAACCATATTAATGTCATAAGGAGCTCTGTGTTTTAATCTTGTTTACCAAATTAAAATATAAAAGCCTTTTATGGCATGTGAGAGCCTTTGAGGGCTTTTTCTCCCCCTTTCATTTCCAAAGCTGCTGTGTTTGTGGTTAGGCTAATGAAAATTTGGGCTGCCTGACAACAGATACATTTTCCTTTCGTATTGGCAAAAATCCCTTGGTAGGTTTTGTATTGGCTGAAAAGAAAGGAAGCAAAATGTGTGGTGTTTAATCCTACATTTGATCTACAGGTTAGTTCCTGGTCAGTTAGTTTACATCTGTGTTACAGTGATAAATGCAAACTGCAGGTTAGAGAGTGAATGAAGGAGCAGCTGTCATCTCTTCCTATTTTCTTACAGCTTTTCAGTTAAAATTTTAATAACCATTAAATTCTAATTTAAAACCACCATAGGAAACACCCCATAGAAAAGCAACAATGCTGACAGCAACATATCACAAATGTTTACAGGCCTCTTTCCGTATCAGCATTCCAATAAGTGCTACACAACATTTGTGGCAGGTTTATTGAGCTAAAGTATTAGTCTGTGCAAGGGAATGTGGGAATGGGAAATATGAAATAGAGGCTTCTATTACAATCTTACTGGTGAAAAAAATTCCACAAGCCAGTCCAGTTTTTGTCTTTGCTATTTCTTCTGTGACTTTTTAAAATTTTGTTATTAGGCTGTGATTCTGATAAATTCATCTTCTGACTGAATAAAGATAGCCAGAATTCAGGGTTTAAGGAAACATTTGATCTAGTGAACTGAGTTTTATCTACTCACTTGTCACAAGACAGCTGAGGCAACCAAAGATGACAGTGATGGTGGTAAAGTGCCCCACAGCAAAAGGAAGGATGGAGGGCAGGATAAGACAGATGGGAGGTTGGCCTGTTTGAAAGTCAATCAAGATAAGCTATTGGGAAAAGCAAACCCAGAAACAACACACTCAGCAAAATCCAGCTTGGAATTGGCTGAGTCAGAGCATATTAAGCTGTGGGCAGGTGGCATCCCGTTTGAGCTGGGTGCCTGCATCCTGCTGAGAGCTGTGCTCTTCCACCTCCCAGCAAACTGTTTGGAAAGGCAGGTGGTGTCTCTGAGAAGTGTGAAAAGCCATGACCCAAGATCTTTGGCTTGTATTTAATTATACATGCCCTTTTAAAAATAAACACTTTATTATTAGGTAAAATGCTTGTCTAGGCAGAGACTGAAATTGCCAGGAAACCTGGCAATGAGGATACAGCAGGTATATGGAAGTTGCAATGTTTGCACCACAGACAGCTGTTATGGGCTTCTCTAGAGCCTATATATGGGAGGAAGCAAAATTTATTTGACTCTGCATAGCTTTGACTAAAGCTCCTGAACAACATGAACTACCTTAAAGTTTCCTAGAGATGCTCTGGGGGTGTCTTTGCTGGTGGGGGCTGATTGTCTGTGTACTCTGTGTTTCAGGGATAGAGCTCTGTCCTCCCGGGCACCGGTTCATGATCACCATGGTGGCGAGCTTCATCGAGATGGCGGGGCAGTTCCTCATGCCAGGGCTGGCTGCCCTCTGCAGGGACTGGCAGGTCCTCCAGGCAGTCATCATCTGTCCCTTCCTGCTGATGCTGTTTTACTGGGTGTAAGTATTTCTTCCTCCTACCAACGAGCTCCTGATGTTGGACTTGGGAGGTGCTCCACTGTCGGGAAGTGTGTGTGCTTCACAATACATATGAGCCTTTCCCTTTGTTCTTGCATTCACCTTGTGCAAAGGCTTGACTTTGAAATATGAAAGAATAACTTTATAATCTGCTGTACCATGCACATATGCTATACCCTGCGACACGGTGGGCACTTGGGAGATAGTCCCCTTTCACTGAGGTGAAGTTGTACTTCGTTGTTATTCTCTCTGTCACTTTCCCTTTAAAGACTAAAATAATTCTTGAGAGGATGCATCCCAGCCTAGCTGTTGTCAGATTGTGACTGCATGGCTATATTTTCCCGTAATACCTATGTCGTGGTTTTGGACTGACACTGTTGGTTTCTTTGATCCAAGAAAAATTAGAAATAGCATCTGTCAACACACTTGGTTGTTTTGTGTGTGTGAGGTAGTCAGCCCTGAACTAGACTTGATGTTGGCCAAATTAGCACATGCTATGCTGAAGTCTGGGTGGCTGGTCTGTGCCAGGCATGGCTCGGGACTGTTCCTACAAGGAATTTCCCACTCCCAACTGGCCCCACTCCTCTCTGCCTGTGGCACTGTGGTGTTGGTATGGCTGTACTGAGAGAAGTGGGATGGCTTTCACCTTGGGAATAGTGCCAGGTCCATCTCCACCATGACTTTATAAGCATTCCAAAAAATCTTTCTTTGTTGTTCTGTCTTAATAGTGACACGCAGTGGTGGCATAAGACAACAGAGGCTTATGAGAGCAGTGTTATACAAAACCATAACAATAAGAACACTAACAAGCCTAAAGTATTTAGTTATTGTACACTGAGAAAAATGAGGAAAAAGGCCACTAGTCTGTGGAGGACCAAGCTTGTTATGTACTGTGGTGAGCTAGGCTAGTTGTAATGCCTGACAAGTTACAACATGTAAAAACTTGTTACACTATGTAACAGTTATATTTTTGTATTAACTTCTTACAGAGCCCTCCTGTGTTGACGGTGGTAACCCTCAGTGGGGATTTCACTGCTTATTCCCAAGGTAGACGTGCCTCAGCATGGGCAAAATGTGCATTCAGGAGAGTTACAAGTCCCTTGCACAATAATGATGGCAGGGGCTGGGGGTTACCCCTGTATTCCAACATACAACATTTCAATAACCTCATCTTTACAGTGTTTATCTTGGTGAATAATGAAGAGTGTTTTTGCTAATCTGTGATGCTGTTCTTCCCTCCCTTACCTGCTGTATGTTATACACATGCTGATCTGCTCCAAAGCTTCATGTAGTAATGCCCACCAGCTGAAATACCTGATATCCACCACTGGATAAAACACACTATCAAACAGAATATTTATAGACATTTGTGTCCAAAAGGATGGTACAGTAGTATGGATATGCCTAACGAATATGGGGAATGGCATGGAGAACAGGCATCCCTCAGCAGTCATGACTCAGGAGGTCATTCCTGAGTGACATTGAAAGGGACAAGAAATGCTAAAAATTATTCTGTAATATTCAAGAGCTTTGTGGCTTTTTAGCTCGGCAGGGCAGGCAAACCAAGCAAGTAAGTCCCCCTTATATATTGTGAAGCATAGCAGCTTGATAAGTAGCGTTAATAGCCAGAGGATCAGGATTGGTGTTGCCCAGGGTTTTTGCATTTGCAGAAATGAACCTTGGTTGGGATGCCTCTTTAATTAATTACTGTATTGTCAGTACAGTATGTACTTTTCTCTTAGGCTTTTCACTTCCATCTGTTGTATATTCTTTGGGAAGTGTTACCATTTTATTATCTCTTCCTTTCCTTCCAAATGGAACATGGACCCACAGCATGTGTTACAGATGAAGGAAGAAAACTGACTGGTAATAAAAGAAAAACTAGAAAACTGCTCTGCTTGCTAATTCCCCATCATGTACCCAAAGCAGTGAGGAGTCCAATAACAGATGATGTTGCAAATAGCCCCTGCGCTGCCTCCTCCTTCCTCTGTACTCTCTTTACTTCCATCTCCTGCTGTGAGAGTGCTCTTTGCCCTCCAGGCTGGGGCTTAGCCCTCTTCCCACCTATGGTTTTGCTCTTCTGTCAGCCACATGCATGTGGCAGGCTATACAGTCCCCAGGAGGTGCATGGCTGAGTGGATTGGGAAGCTGGGCGTGGATGGGGGAAAAGGAAGAGGCAGCAAATTTGTCTAGGAGGGATGGACAGATGGGCTTGGATACAAAAGTATGGAGCAGATACTCCTACTGGGGTCTTAGGTCATTCTGGAAGGGCAGAAATGCACCCATGTAAGCCAGGCATGGGCACAGGGGTTTGTAGAAAGATAATTTAATATCAGGTGTAGACAGGTGTAGAAAGATAATTTAATAGAAGTTAGACTCCTTTCAAGTGTATGTGTGTATTAGAGTCTTAAGGGAGGGGGAACTCCAGCTATACAGAGACCTTATTTCTTCTCCCTTGAACAAAGGAACCTCCATGAAAGGATGATGCCATGAATGTCAGTAAAGGTATCAATAATTTGAAATAAACTCCTGCTTCACTCTAACCAAAACTGTAATAAATAGCGTCTGGTTCTTTTCTGGTGCTTTTAGATAGGATTTACTCCCACCAAGACTCAAAGCTGCAATAACTGGGTTTGTTGACCTAATTGACAACACATTACAGCTTTTCCATGGGCATCCATTTTTCATCCATCTCCACGGAATCACAGTTCTCCTTCCAGCTACATGTGGTACCTTCCTGGTCTTTATCGAAGATTCTTCTCTCCTCTAAGGATTTCTCAAACTTAAGACCTTTTTCCCCAGCGTGCCTTCCAGTCATCTTCCTCTCCTCTCCCAAGCAGCGGCAGTTGTGGAACAGGAGAGGAAAGTTTGACCCTACCCCACCCCCTGTTCTTTGCCTTGACTGTAAAAGCATGGCCCTTTCCTTGCTGGTGAAGGAGGTAGCAGACTATCAACCAGCTATGCAAGGAAAATACTGAAAACCAAATTCATCAGGAAGGAGTGCATGCATTGGCTGTGGTTCACCAGGGACAAACCATCTGCACATCTTGGAGCAGGAACACTGAGGGAGCTTGGTGTACTGCTCTAAGGGAGACAGGAAACAAAAGATGGAGAGGCACAGAGGGTTGTGGTCATGCTCTATTTAAAACAATGCAGCTGGTGGGAACTGTCAGCCAAGGGAATGACCGAAAAGGTGACCAAAAACTAAAATTTGTCACATTAGCTCAAAAATATGTATTACTTTTCACACCCCCACATATGCTAATGACTGAAGTCACCCAAATTCCAACCTAAATATGAAATGACATCACCTGTAACTTTACCTTTTCCCTTCCCTCAAAGAAAACACTATAAATGTAGCTTAATTGAGGAAGGAGGTCAGAGGAGACTTCACCTTTGTATCCTCAATGGGCTGTACCTGTCTATTCTATCACCGCCTGTTGTGTAAGACTCGAACACTCAGCAATACCAAGTGCTTCTTCAGGAAATTCAAAAAGCAAGTGTTGGAATCCAGGGCACAGCAAGTTCTTAAAATAATTCAAGTGTTCTAACTATTAAAGTTAAGTTTTGCAATTTAAAGTAAATTTCACAATTTAAAGCTTGAGCAAGCTTGTGTTTGTGATCATACTTTCAGTGCTACTTAGTCATCTCACAATTTAATGCATTTGTCAACGGCTGTTTTATTCATACTTTAAGTATTATTGGTGTGTGCTTCCACAGACAGTGTATTTATCACCTGCAACCCAAGAACCTGCATTCCTGTTGCTCAGTAAGTGACACTTTTGCATCTGGCCATGAGATTTATTGAACATGACCAAACTTCTGCTCTGGCCATGACAGTCCATTGGGTACAACCAGACTTAGTGTGTCACACTCTTTGAGAATTTGTGACCATGGGAGTCCTTATTGAATGTGACTGGACTGATGACCTGGACTCAAGGCAGCTCAGGGATTTTTAAGTGTCCCTAAGGAACCTCTCACTGCTCACACTGAGTGATGGAGCACCTGAAAGATGCTAGGCTTCAGCACCTCCAGTTTGAGAAACCTGCAGGACCCAGAAGATAAGAGACATATTTGTCCCCAACCTGTGATGTCCAACCTAGTGGCTCCTTTCCTTTCCCTATGTGTGGGTGGTCATCACAGGACTTGTTGTTTGGGACCTGTAAGCAGACTGTTGAAAATCTAAAACTTATAGGCTGGTGGCTGAGGCTGTACCCTCTCCAGGGCCAAGCATGCAGAGATTTTGCATTCAAAAAATTCTTAGTACTTTAAATAAATGCTTTTTCTTTACAGAACTTTCTGCTGGGAGATGTGCCAAATCATCTGTGCTGCACGAGGGGTAGTAAATAAGCCGTCAAGCTGAACGGCTGTCATCAAAGTTGTTATATATTTTTATTGGCTGATATAATTTAGATTGCAGTCTGCCTGATTTCTCTCCTTTTTATTTCTTCTTCCAAAAGTGCTTTCTCTGTCTCAGTTGGAGGCTTTGCTAAGGTGTCTTCCAAATTGTATCAGCCCTAAGAGTAGTACAACAACGGTGCAATTGACTGCGTAGAAGTACAAGAACTGGGCAGCATCCACAGCAAAGATCAGTGCTTTCTGAAGGAAATTTGATGTTTTATTACATATTTGAAGTTAAAAGTAGTTGTTAAATTTGTTTTTATTAAGGTCTTTTGGAAGAGTAGTAAAAACAAAGTCTTAACATAAAAAAATAGAGTGAGATCTGAAAATTTTCATGTCTATAGAAGTATAGGAGGTTTTGGGGGTTTGTTCTAAGAGCCGTGTATTTCTTTTGTATTAAAATAAACTCAGTTGGAAAAAAAAGGGAGAGTGACCAGTTGAGCTCATTAATCTGGTTACTATCAGTACTTGAAAGAAACAATTGGATGGAAAACGGACTTTTTTAACTGTGTGCATGTATGTTTTTAAGGCAACTAACAAAATATTATCTTTAGTCAGGGAAGCTTATTATCCTAAGATGTTTTTAAAAGAGAATCCAAATTACTTCTGTCAGCTGTTTTCTTTCTTTGGTTTGAATGGTCTGAATTACCATGTGTGAACTGCTCATCTCATTCACTCCCTGCTTGGCATAAAGCAGACAGTGCTGCCTCTTCCTCTCATTTCTTTCAAGTTATATTAATGGACAGAGAACCTGTAATATGTTATAAAATTCCAATGTGTCGTATTTCCATGTGATAGGATACTTGCTTTACGATTTGTGAATCAGGGTAAAAGAAAATATCATAAATTTGCACATTCTGAATCTGTTTTCCCTCTTTTTTGTTTCATAAGTTGTTCTGTATTTTGAAATAATTACGTAGCTTCTGGGTGGTTAAATGAGCAGCTACAACTCTACCAGTTCATCCTCTGACAGAAAATTGGAAGCTGCCCTAACCTGTTTTCCCTCTTTAAAGTATTTTCCCAGAGTCTCTTCGGTGGTTGATGGCTACACAACAGTTTGAGGCATCCAAGGAACTGATCCTTCAGTTCACGCACAAGAACAGGATGAACACAGAAAGCGACATCAAAGGAGTGGTGCCCGGTGAGTTGGACAGACAACTGCAAATCCCCAGCTCTTCTCTAAAGGCCGCATGTGGCATTACTGCCCAGAATTAAAATATCTCTTTGTTGCCTGTACATCATCTCATTCATTCATTCATTCATTCATTCTGCTCTTGAAAATCCATTCCAAACTCCAGCACTGTGTTAAAAACTACATGGCCTGTTGAACAGTCCTAGTAATTATAGTCTTGTCTTGCAGTGCCGTGTGTCTTTAGAGACATCTCTTGAAGAATTTTACCATGGCTACAAGAGTGCGCCTTCAGCTCTGTGTGCCTCTGGAAACTGTGTTTTGAGGAAGCTGCTTGCTGGGATCCTGCCCATCACCCAACACTTACCCTGTTGGTTTGGAGGAGCAGCAGCACTCAAACCCCCTATTCTAAAGTGCTATTTCCCATGGGAAACTTAAACCACATTAGAGTTTCTCTTTAAAGCTTTGCTCCAAGAGCTGTTTTTCTTTCCTAACCCTGCATCATCTGAGTGATGCTGCTTTGGCGATGAGGGGTTGCTGCAAGTGACTGTGGTAGGGTGCAGTTTTTGCTTGAGGGTCTCAAGTATCAATTCCTTGGTTTACTGATCCTTCTAGAAAGAGCTGGCTCCCCTCATCACCAAAATTGTCACTGAAATAGCCAAGATCCTGTCTTGCAGGCTGCTGTGCAGAAGAGACTCTGTGCATGTGTGTATGTGCGTTTGTCTAATTACAACAAAGGCAAAGAGCTTCTGGATCTTTATCTCTCCAGTGCATCTGTCAGATTTGGTCCAGGCTCCCCTTTTCCTTCTCACAGACTTGATTCTGCCCATAAACACCCATTTTGCACTGTTATTTGCAGTCTGTATCAGACTACCCACTTGTCAGAAAATGGTGGAAACATTTCCCCCACTTTTCCAACACTACCTGCTCTGACCCCAGGGGCTGCAGGGGAACCTCAGCCAGTAGCTCTGCCAGTGGGTAGAAGTGATGCTTCTGTACTGGCCTGATCTTTGGGGTCTCTGGGGTAATTGTAGTTTCCATCAGTCAGCTTTAAAGGTGTCAGTCAGCACTGAACAGGCTTAATCTGGGATAGAAAACTGTCACCGTTAATATCAGTGCCTAATGAATAAAGCAAGCTCCATCAGTGAGGGATGAAAAGCCCAGTTCGGGATCTCTGGCATACGTACCCAGGTCATTGGTGTGATTTTTGGTGCAGTCAGCACACTGCTGGTGTTAATTAGCTGGCTTGCATGTGTCTGGGGTTACAGTTCCTGGATCTGCATCACACAACATTGCAGCGTAAATGCCATTTTTCTGGTAAAGTTTTGAAAAGCATTAGGGGTGTGTGAGCCATCATTAACCTGTTGATATCTCCCCCACCTCATTTTTACAGGTCTTCCTCAGAATAAATGATGGATCTTGAGAAATGATGGGTTCCTGAGCCAACAATTGGCCTTGGAGTTTCCCAACCAATTCCTAAATTTGGCTTTTGTCAGTCAGCTTCTTGAATTTGCAAATGAAATAAAATGTATTTTAGGGGAAAGAAAAAACAAATTACCTGAGTTTCCTTTAAGGAAAATAATAAAGACACAACTGTGTGCTGAAGGAATTTATTTAAGCCATGAATAATGATATTGCCCATGGAGGAATGCCAGATGTCAAAATGGCTTTATGACTATTATTTGTGACTGATCACTTTTCTCAGCAGTTTCATGGTAGGAGTACACTCCTGTTTAAGGAGGGGACTCCCTTTCATGTAAAAAAACAGAGCATTACTTCACATCTTGATACAACAGATCCTCTGACTGCAAATACATTTAGACACAGCAGTTGTCAGTACAACACCATTTGCAATTTATAAATTATTCAGAACATGGTCATTTCTGCCTCCTTGTCAATGATGAGATTTTTTGGGTTTTTTTATTATTCCTTCCCTCACTTTTTCTCTTTAAACTCTTTCTGCAGCCCCACACTTAAAGGCTTTTCTGATGCAGCCCTGGAGGGAAGCTGCGCTTCTGTAGGAAGAGTAAGAGAGAAGCAGTATCAAAAGAATGAAATAAGATTAACTACAAACTACTGAAGGAAGGACCACCTCTCCCATTCTGGGTGCATGGGGGTGTTGATGGTCTGGGTGAGGACAGGAGAATAGTAGGATTCTTGAATTAAGAATGTAATCAAGCTGCAGGCCTTCTATCTTGCAGTGGGTCAGGAAGGAGGAGGAGCCCTTCCTCTGCTCTTGTGTGCTGTAATAACATGCCCATTGTTGCTCTAGCATGGAATGGGTAAAAAACTGGTACTTGTCTGGGAGAAAGGATGCCATTGAGCCTGATGCAGATATCCCTTTTTTCCCTTGACTCCATTGTTGAGCTTTCCTATCTGTGTGGAGGGATTTTTGTTTCTGGTTTGTTTTATTCTTTGTTTTCCATCTGAAAGGGCTGGAAACTGTTTTGCTCTAGTTAGGGGCCATTGTGTTGCTGTTTATTATTCCTCGCTGCATTGTTGTAACAGCCTCCTGTGATTGCATTACTTCCAATGCATTTAAATGATAAACTGCTCACTTGCAGTCCCTTCCAACTGCAAATCTCACTGTAATTTTGCTCATACATACCAGTCAAATTAGTGTGATATAACAGATCATTACAGGAGTTACAGGAGTTTCATATACACCTGTTTTGGCACTTGATATGAGTCCCATAGAAAAAAGAAGCAGTGTTCAGGAGGACAAAATATTTCTAGGATGCAAGAAAATTTAATTTTGAATTGCCCTCAAAGCAATTAGCAGGCTGATTTTCCTTTCTGAAGAATCACACCATTTCCACTGCCTGCTGAAAGCTTTTGCTCGTCCATTTGGCTACACTGCCTGTAGTGGAGAGTGCCACTAACCATCTGTAGGGCCTCTTTGTTCCATGGGGAGGTGGCCCGTGTGTGTGGTGGGGTGGAGAAAAAAAAGGAAGCAAAATTTATCTGCTGTTTTTGACAGTCCTTTGGGTTGGAGTGGTTACCAGTGCTGTCCTGGGAGATATCTCTAAAGACAACAACTAAAAGTCCAGACAGTGATCCAGCTGCAGCTGGAAGGTCCAGCAGCTGCCCTAACAAGCCCTGCCAGGAGAAAATAAGGTTGGGCAGCTGATGGGCAATGCCCAGCCAGCAAGATGGAGTGGGAGTGTGCTTACATGGGAAACACATTAAAGTGAGACAAGGGATGTTGATAGCAGTCTAGAGTGTTGTAAATTGACATTGCCCTTATCTTTAGTAGCCTGTCCCAGGGCTGATGTTGGTTGCATAAAGGTACCTTTTTCCTCAGCAGCTTTAAGTGGCTTTTTTTTGAGTGTTTGGTGTACCTTGTGATTTTGGGCACGAATGGTTTGCCTTTATAATGAGATTTTTGGGTTTATGTGGTTGCATTTTCTTCTTCTTTTCTTGCACTTTCTTCTATGTTAAGAAACATAGGTGAATTAGATCTGGTTAAATTACCCCTAGTATGTTTTGACTCAAAATTTCACCAGTTGGCTTTAAACTTTGCCCTCTTTTAGAAATAGAAGTTTAAATCTGTTTTTGCATCAAAGATATTATTTTTATTCAACTGTGTATTGAAATGTCATTTTTTAAACAGTCTTGCTGAATTTTGTTGATAAAGGTTTCAAAGCATTACCCAAAAAAAGTCAGCTTCAATAATGAGCCAATTAAATATTTTGATAATATTAATTCAGTACAGGTTTTTCACTACCAGTTTCTCCAGAAACTTCACCATCTCTTCCTTATTTCCCTGTAGAACAAGAACCAAACATACATTTCAGTGCAGCTGCAGGACAGTCATTTTGACCTTAGTGTCATAAATGACTAGGAAGTATGAAGATTGTTTAACAAACAGGAGGAAAGAGTGTTCAGGGGAATTGGAAATCCTAAAACACCAACCATTCTTACACCTTTTAAAGGTGTGTTACACTTTAGGTGGCTTCCATTATTTTTATAGAATGCATTCTTTTTCTTTGTGTGAGGTTGAAGGGTCTGTTTGTTGCCTGGAACAGATTGTCTGCTGCAAGCTGACCTTGGCTGCACCAGCACCCAGCCCTGCTTGTGTGTCCTGGGAAATGCTCCACTTGAGACACTGCTGTATCAGCAGCTGTCACATGTGATGCTTCCATGGAAACCCACCCCTGTGCAGTTCTCTTTGGCTTCCCCTGTGTGGGGAGACATTTCAGGTGTTCCTTAACATGAAAATAACTGCTTGGCCAGGCTGAAAAACAAAGCTCCCTTTTTGCTCGTCTCTGGATGGAAACGCAAACCAGAGGTGCTCCTGTGGGCAGAGAGGTTGTAGCTGTTCCTTCCCAAAATTCCCTTCTAAGCTGAGAGAAATAATATTGATGTAATCACCAAAGGTGGACAGCAGAGGTAAAGCACCCAAATAGATGCCAGTATTTAGCATGCAGGACACAACATGGAGAAGATGCAGGGCTATGGTGGTGATGAGTACTCTGTGTGTGTATGTATGTGGATTGCAGTTAGGAAAGCTGTGGTTTTCAGGGAGTTTCCCTCTGAAGAAATAAAATTAATATCTTCCACCTTTCTTGCTGCTGAACAACATGCTGCCATTACTTTTCTTTAAACATAAGCTGCTTTTCTGTTTTGTTTTGCTATATATATTTTTTTTCCTAAGCATGAGGCTTGAATCTATGTAATTATTTGCATTTTCCTTTTCCACTGGGTAAATAGCAGAGGGAAGGGTGAAAATACCTTATGTCTGAAAGTCAGTCTCTTCCCCTAAAAAGCTTTACTCCTATCCTTAGGCCATCCCACCTGTCACTACATTACTGGTTTAAAGCTTGTGATAGATTAAGAGTGTATTAGCTGTAAAAGAAAAGCAAATTTCCTGGTTCCATAATACAGGTGATCCATGTGATAGTGAAGTACAAACCTGCCAGATATCCTCCTTCACCACATCCTGTTTCCTGGGTGTTTAATGGTGCTAAACTTAAATGTTCCATGCAGCTCCCAGAGGGTGGTCAGGTAAATGTAGGAAATGTATTTAAAACAGTTCAAGGTGCTGCCTGAAGGCTGTATTTCAGCCACAGGGATTTCCATCTCAAAATTGAATAAAAAAATACCCAGCCAGTGATTTCTGCTGTCCTCTTGTATGTTACATCAGTTTCAGGAGGGTCTGGGTTTCTCCTGCTGGGCCCCTGTTTTCCAGTAGCAGGAACTGGTGAAGTTTGTGCAACTCTTTCAGGATGTGCTGTACATGATAGTGATTAACAAGAACAAAACTGGTCCGTTAGGTCCTCTTCTCCTGGTTGGGTCTACAGTAATAGAAGAGGAGAGCCCATGCATGCCCTGACTGTATCCTTAGCAAAGGTACTAGTGATATCTGGCAGTATCAGGTTTTGGAGGGATCAAGGGGAAAAGGGTGCACTCTACTGAGAATGTGCCTTTTGATGCCACTGGGAAAAGCCAAATATGCTAGAAAATTCAAAGGAGGGGAAAAAAAAGGAAGAAGAGGGGGCTGTCAGCCTCCATTTCAGTTTGAATTACTCTTTCTCACTAGTTGAGTCCTTTGCAGACTCTGGCTGGCTGCACTCCAGCCTGTTGGTTTGTGCCCCGCTGGCACACTGGCTCTTTGTGTGCAGTGCTACCTCTCCTCCCAGAGGAGCCAGCTTTACAGGGCAGGAACTATGTGCAAAGGGCTGGCAGCAAGCTCTGGTGCTGCTGGCAGCAAGCCCTGGTGCTGCTGGCATTTCCCCAGCCCACAGGCACCAGAGGGGAGAGGACTGGTGAGTCCAGATATGGACATGAAGGGCAGGAGGGAGACCTCGAGAACCAGGTGGAAGTGGACAGCAGTAAGAGGGGACCAGTGGCCAGAGAAGAGAGGAAATAAGAGACTTTAAAAAGTTGTGGGAGCAAAGAATAAAGATATTTGGAGGAGACTTAGAGGGGCAAGGGCAACAAGGGACTGGGGGAAAGCAATGGAGGAAAAACATTCTGCAGAGGAAGAACAGAGGAGAGCTAGAGCATGGAGACCAAAGGGGCTGCAATCATTTCCTTCCCCCTCCTTCCAGAGCAAGCTGTCAAGCCCAAGGATTCAGTCTCAGAACTCTTCTTTTGCAAAATACACTCCTAAAATATTTGCTTCACCCCTCCCTGCTGCCCAACTCACTTGCTCAGCTTGCTGAGATTCCCTCCATGGCTCCCACAACAGAGAGCAGCAATGCATGTGTGGGTACCTGCAACCTCCTGATGGCCACAGCTCCACACAAAGACATTGGAGGTGCTCTTCATGTTGTTGTTGGGGGCTTTTTTCACACTGATGATGTCAGAAGAATGTAAGCATTGACAAGTCATGCTCTGGGAAATGCAAGAAGTCAGGTTGCCTGGGCAACCCCTGCTTGGCCTCCTGGCATGAAGGCATGATGATACAGCCTTTAATAACATGATTACAACCTATTTTTTCCACAGGGCATAGGATGGACGAATCAGTGCATAGGATGGACGATGATGTGGGAATGAAGCTGTTGTCTGTTCCTCATTTGTTGCAGAATTTGGAAGGTGTGTAGTGAATGAGGCAGAGGGCTGCAGAAGGAAAAAGGACAGTGTTGGGGAAATTAAGCTGAATACCTCCTGAAGAGCTGTACTCATTCTCTGAGTCTGTCAGGGATGTTCTTGTATGATGATGGAGATTTCCCTGGAATCAGGCCCTTTCAGTGCTGTCACTAATCACAATTCCTTCAGTGTCTGTCTCTAGTGTGTAATTCTGGGGCTTGATTTGTAGAAAGATGGGAGCATTTATATCAACACCTACAAGGGGTATTGCTGCACGATTTTTTCTCATTCTGGACACTAATCTTCTCTATCTTATCTCCCTGCCTGCAAAACAGGAGTAATTTTTGCTCTTACTCTTACAAGAAGGTGGTAGAGATGATTTAATATGCATTTATGAAATACATATATATTCTGACAGCACTGTAGGAATGTCTCTAAGGAAATCTATGATTTTTGTACTCACTGGGAGGTATGGATAATGAGGCTGAGGGGTACATGTTGAATGGGAAAGGCAGAGATGTCTCTAATACCTGCCCCTGGGATGACTGCAGTGAACATTCTGGGAGAAAAACTAATGTGTGATCATCTAAATGCTGTATCATAACGTAGATGAGCAATTGAAGACGGCAACAGCAACCTTATGCCTGACTTTTCGATCTTTTTTGAATGTAATTAGAAAGAGAGGATTGCAATCAGTCCTTAGCTGTTATAGCCCTAGAGTTACAGAGTTGCTCTCCTGAAAGGAGGTTCATTTTAAATGCTGTTAGTATTTATGTCCAGTGCTTTTGTTAGATGGCCATTCCAGTCTCCATATTCCTCTTATACTGCAGGTACATTTTAGCATTCAATTCAAATACACTGTAGCTGTCTGGGTTTGTTCTTTTTTCCCTTTCCCATTTACTTCTGTCCGTGCCTATCTTAAATCTCTTTTTCCTCATGCTATATGAGAAGAGAGCAGCCCTATTCCTGTACTGAGATGAAGTTCTCCTCTATCTCCTCTCCTTTTATAAATGGGCTTGCTGGAGCTTTAGTTTCTCAACTATTGATCACCAGAATTGTAAAAGAATTCCAGTATTTCATTGTCTGAATTGCAAATACCTCATGGCTGCATTAAACTGGTGCCACATAGCCACTCGTGTTCAAGTAGTACATAACCAAGTCCAACACAGGTTTTGCTTATCTTCCACCAGGAAGATTTCCCCTTAATCACTGAAAATTTTGCCTTGTATTTCACATTTTCTCTTGCTTTTGCCACAAACTCAATCTCAAGCTCATCCAGTTAGCTCTGACAGCCCATTTGCATTTTACTTACCTTTGATAGTAGGGTAGTGCCTCACTTTGTCACCAGCAGACCTTATTGGTACATTGCTGAGGCTTTTGCCAAGCTCCCTACTCAGGTTATTAAACAAGATTTTTTTTTTTAAATAAGACGAGTCATCCCACTACTAATGTCCTGCCATCCACTTATGATTTCTATTTTCTATCCCTTATTGCTCTCTGCCCATCAGTCAGTATTTTACCTACCTCATAATTTCAGTATATGGCTTGAGAGCTGGACGAAAGTCCTAGAAAGTATAAATAAACCTATGTGTCAGTAACTCTGCCCGCCTGAGAATAGATTGCTTCACCTCTGTGTTTCAGACTGGTCCACCTCCTGCTGCAGAGCTGTCATACTCCAGGGATTGATTGAGTCTCTGTGCTAGGCTTCCATAGATCTTTTCATGTTCAAAGAGCCACTGACATTCTCGTTTAGCAGCCAGAAAAATCCAGCAGAAGTCCATCACCACAGGGCACTTGTCATTTTGGACATAATTTTTCAGTGGCTTGATTTGGGCTTTTGTCTGTTTTGTCTATGCCAAGTGATGCAGAGATGGGTGGCTTCATCTGAAGGCTTTAAAGACACTTTCTGATTTTGAAAGGCATGCTCCTGAAATGCAGAGGGTCCCACGAGAATTCAGCAGCGTTGTGACTTGGGAGCTGGTAGGGTTCCCCTTCCCATGAGACTTTTAAAGTCTGCCAGTGGATAATTCTAATGTCCACTGAGATACAAAGAGTTAGCTTGTTGACAGTTTTCTTGCAGAGTCCCTGAATAGGAAGCCTAGAGTGTGTGTGGGCTCTGGAGTATGGGAAAATTTATAAGGGGCCTCTGAATAAATGGATAGAAATATTTTTATATTCCACACTCTCCCTTTTGGTAAATCAAAACTGAAACATTTCATGCAAATTCCTTCTGTACTGGTGACTTCAGTCTAAAATCAAAGAGTAAGTTGGGGGTACAGGGAGTTTTTCTGGTGTTAGTCCAAAGACAGAAATAGTTTGCTTCCATGAGGTTTTAATAGGCTTTGGCTTGACTTTTAATATCTTAACTTTGACCTATGAAGTCAGTCAGCCTGAGAGCTGTCACTCTCCTGATGTTCATCAAAGTCAGTCAGAGCAGGTCCTTTCATGCAGGCAGGCTCCCTCCAAAGCCAGCAGGTCACTTATGTGAGAGCCAGTTCTGTAGCTGATGACTTTTTTGCAAGTCACATAGCTTATTTGTTCCTATTGGAATGATATTTTGGTTATTTTAGGTCATTGATTTTCCAGTGCAGTGGGGATTTTGGTGAATATCTCACAAGTATTCATAGAAACAAAGGAGGGAGAAAGCCATCAGAAAGATGGATTGTGTTGGAGACTTGGAGACAAGTCATTTATCTAAAGCAGGTGACTTAGATTTGGAGTTTTAACAACATCGTAGAGGGATGGAGGTGTAAATAGCTGGTGGAGTCACAAGGCTCTCAATAAATACCAGGTTCTGTTTGCATTCTTTGCTGTAAGGTTTGAGGCCAGATTCTTGTTTCCCTCTTTTTTTTTTTCCCTTTTTTTTTTTTAAGGCTTGTAATGCTGTTACCTCTGAAATCGAGACATTTTTGTGTAATGCTGTGATGTACCCATGGAGTTTAACCCCCATGAGAGCAGAAGCAGGGGTCCACTGCAGAAAGACTGCTGCATGAGTAGGGCAGAGAAGGGGTGAGCTCCCCTGTCATGTGTGATCCTCACTGCATCTGGCACAGGAGGTGCTGGACAGTTCACATAACCCAGTGAGCCTTTACTTGAGGGCAGAACAGCAGTTCAGTGAAAAATACTGATGGGAGCTAGCTCAGAAGCACTGGTTTATGAGAAAGGTTAAAAGGGGGGGCCTGAGTTCACGTGAGAAGGATGCATGACAATAAACAAAGAACATATGGATAATAGGAACCCCTGATGTATGAACAGAGCAGGAGTGAAGGGCAAAATAATGTTTGGTTCCAAAGAAAAGTGTAGCTAAGTTGAGTGTTGCTTATCTTAATTTTATTAAGTTGTGGCTCAATACAGCATGTATTTACAAGTAAGTCTATTCTCTGTCCTAAAAGAAAAAAGTAAAAATTTCTCTGAGAAACAAACAAACAAAAAAACCCCATCAGATTAAGAAAATCTTAAGAATATGTCATATGTACCTTCTCCTGACAGAGAATGAGATGTTTTACTTTATAGGCCAGATGTGGTTGCTCTTCGTTTGAGAGTGAACCCTTTTGTCCACATGAAATCTGTGCAATATGTGCTGTTTGGGTAGTGATTTTCATTGTTGCCCTTCAGCTGAAATAGTAAACACCCACCAACAGCATTTCAAAACCCTTGTGCTTCTTCTAGTGCTTGCTTTGACTTTTTTGGCTGTAGATGGTTTGGCCTTGGCTCAATCATGGCCTTTACAATTATGTTTTATCTAACTGCTTCCACTGTTCTGAATTATTTTGTTCCCACTTATTCCTTCCTAGAATCTTGCTACAAAAATGATTTTGACCTTGTTCTCTGAGATTAGGTTCCATTTATTTTTTATTGCTTATATTTTATTATGGCCCTGATCCACTGCCGAGCCTGAAGAGGGCTTCTGTAATACAAATATTAATTTAACCAATTTCTTCTTTTGCTCTACCTTAATTTTTCTGCTTTTGTGAGCTTCATGCTGCATAGATTCTGGGGAGAAATGGCCATTATCAGGTTTTCAGGAAAGTAGTATAGCAATATTCTGCCTAAGTACAATCACTAATGAAAAATACCCTTTGCTGCTTTTGTCGGAAGCCTTCCCAGTAGTTACTGTAGAGAGAAGACCAGGAATGACCTGTGAGCAGTTAATAGCTCGAGTATTTGCATGTAAATAGTGTTTGTTTGATTTATTATTTTTGTGATGCACTTTTCAAATAATAGCTGGCAAATGAGGTTTTTACTTCATTTGTAAATTAAGATTACTTTNTGAGGACACCCGAGCTCATTGTGGATGCACGAAGGGAACTCGTGCACCCTTCTCAACAGGGCCACGCTGCTGCCTTTAAACACAGTCAGGCTAGAAAGCAGCAGGGAAAGCCTTTACCCCAAAAAACAGACCTAGTCTGTGCTCTTGGAGGGCATTATTTTTGTGATGCTTCTTTATAGCTACAGCCTCTCCTGCTTTTATTGGACTTGTTGCTCACTGATCCGGTAGCTTGGAAACAGTGGCTGCTTTGGCACGCTTAGGTAGATGTTCAAGTTCTAACTTAATGATAATTGGGAAACAAGCAATGCCCTTCATTATTGTCCTGTGCCAGCAAGGGTATCAGATGGAATGTTTGTAGGGCTTGTGTATTATTTCAGCATTATAAAGAAAAGTTCTCTTGAAGCTGCCCAGCACTGGAAGGACACGGTGGGGCTTTAGTTCTGAAATGCAAAGACACCACAGCTGCTGATGCCCAATGGTTTTTTCTTTAAGGAAATGTCTTAACGTTTAGGACATCCATCAGAAAAATTTTAAATATTTGAAAAAGGAATGGAAGATGGATGAGCTGACACAATGTCCTAGGCACTTCATTCTGAAACTTGCATTTGAACAAACTTCAAAAGATGACCGATGAAAAATGAGTTTGAGCTCCAATCCTTTCCATGGCTTTTTAGGTATTCATTGCACAAAGCGAGCAGAGCCTGTAGCAGCACGAGTGCAGTCCTCTCTGTGGAGAGGTTTAAAAATTAACAGAATCCTGAAGTTCTTCAAGAAATTTGCTATCATGCTTGTTGGGGTCAAGCTCCATACTGATCTCACTTTACACATACATTTTTAACTGGGAGAAGGTTTGGAGTATGAAGGAATTCTTAGTTCTTTTGCCCCAAGAAGATGAAGGGAAGCCTGGAAGAAAAGGAGGAACCTGTGCTGGACTTTAGGCAGGCAGTTCAGTGTTTTTATGGCTCCTGTTAATGTAATCAATAGTGTTCTGCTCTCCAGAACATCCCTCAGAATATCTTAGTTCACAAGTAAATCTTCTCATTTTCCTCAGTGAAATGATAATTCTGATTTGGTTTGTTTCAGAGCTGGAAAAAGAAATCACCAGGAGACCAAAGAAAGTCTGCATTGTTAAAGTGGTGGGAACAAGGAACCTGTGGAAAAACATCGTAGTGTTGTGTGTGAACTCGTAAGTCCAATCTCTTTTTTTAAATAGTTGTGTGGTCAGTGAAGTGGAGCAGCAATGGAAAGTGGTGAGGGAGCTCCACTATTTCCTACCATGAGATCCTTCACTAACATCTCTGATAAATGATCCTGGAAAAACACCAGCTGCTGCAGGGAGCTATATTTTTTGTGCCAAACATGGAGGAGCTCACTCTTTCAGGCAGCAGAATTGCATTTTCTCAGGTGCCATGCTGCAACTGCATTGCTGTCACCCGTGGTCTCGTGAGGCAACGTGCTGATAGGTGCTCATGCATGCAGACATCTGCTTGGCATTGCAGGTGAGAGTTTTGAAACCATTTATGCCCCAGGAGTGCAGGTTCATCTGATAAGGCTGTGGTGCAGAGGAAGAGGTTGCTTGCCAGTAAACGCAAGATGCTCCCTCGTATAACAGCTGTGCTTAGTGGGTCTTCAAAGGCAGATTACAAAGTGCCTCAGCACTTCCAAATTATGTGCAGGGAGAACGTGCAGTCTCCAAAGTCCAACAGAATATGTGATGCTTGCCTCCTAAGGCTTCACTTTGAACATGCTCACATGGGCAAAAACAAGCATCAGCCTGAGGGTTTTGCAGGTTACAGGTTCTGAGATCTGTCCAGAACTGAACACCTTGTGAAGAGGAAATACTTTGGCTTACAAATTCTGGAAGGGCACTAACAGTGCATTTTCTAATTTTTCCATCTTGTAAAATGCCCATTTGAATTTTCCTTTTTTTTTTTCCGAATTGGAGGTGGGGATGGAGAAGACTTGGAATCCCCTTTCTCTGCTAGGTTTCGAAGTATGTAGTTCTCTTGTGGCTTTTTCTTCCTCACTTCAGGGCACTACTCTGCAGCCCTCACTCCTGCTAGCAGGCTTATAGGTCAGTCATCACCCAGAGGAGACAGCCCCTATGCTGGGCAGATAGTCACCCAGAAGCACACAGACCTCAGGGGTCCGTCTCCAGTGTTATTGGTTGCAGAACCAACTCTGGTTTTACAAGTTTTGTGCCTCTCTTCCACCCACCAGTGAGGGAATCCCTCTGCTTTGAAAGAGTGCTTTCTCCTTAGGCTCACCAGGTACATTTAATAGACAGTGTTAAATGTATTTGTGAAAACTGTTTACATGGGGAATTCTCCCCTTCTCCCTCACCCACATTAATTTGTATATTTGGAAATTTCCTAAATCAGAACTAGGCAGTCCAAAGAATAACTTCTGGCATCAGCACACGGAGTCTGTTTGCCATCCAAGCAGAGCATGAAGCAGATGTACGTCTGAGGAAATAGATTTCATGTTTGTTTTTAAGGGGTGGAAAAAAAATATTTAATTTTACTTCTGTCATTCCTGTTAGACAGGGCTGTGCTGAATTTTTAGTACATGGAGAAGGAACCTTTTGCAGGGAAGAAAAAGAAATTAAGGGAGACAAGGATTTAGTTTTAAAAGTAACTATTCTGAGCTGCTCACCAAGTTAAGAGAATAGAGTAATTCTTAGGGAACAAGCTGGAAAGCAAAGTCCAAATGATACAATAATTTACTTTATAGGTCATGGCCTCAGTAGCAACTTCTGCAACTGTGTTCACATGCATAGAAGAGAAAGACAGAAGAAAAGCTGGTTAACTCTGCCCTTTCATGACTTCTGTTTTGCTGATTAATATTTCTCATACGGGAGGAGTCAGCTATAATCTAGTTATTCAAAGCAAATGTCATTTTTGTTTAACAGCAAGCACTTGTATTAGGTTTTTATCAGGGGCAAGGTGTTTGGTATTGAGGGTGGGGTTTTGAACTACAGCAGTGATTCACAAGTTTACAAGAGAAGCTCCTCAGGCCCTGGGCTGTCATGAACTCAGCGAATGTGAATCCCCCCAGCTGTTTCTATGCTTATTTTGATATCCAGTTTACACTGACAGAGCTTCAAATTCTTGACCTTCAGAAGTATAGAAGTGTATCAGTCTAATGTACCTGCCTTTTTTTTTTTTTTTGGAGACCCGGATCTGTGCCTCCCACTCTGTCAGGCACTGTTAATTTGTGACATGAGATTTATCTTGTGTAAATGCCAGGGACAGGAGGTTCTTCCTGGCAGAGGTACTTGAGCTCTGATGGGTGCAGTTGAGAGCATTGACCTCTCCTGTTGCCCCCCTGCCACTATGTCATACCACATCAGGAGGGATGCTGGGGCTTCTCATCTGACTTTTGTACCTCCAGACCCCTGCTCTTTCTTCCTTTTTTGTTTTTTTTCATTTCTGTTTTTGGAGGCACAGGGTGAGACAGGAGAAAGATATGTGAAATGTGATGGTAAGATGTTGATCAGTGGCATCTTATTTGAAGAGGAGGAGACACATTGCTGTGAAGGGTGGTGTAAGTGTATAGACTGAATTAGAGTTTATTGTTTCATAACTTTAATAATCATTGCAGCACATACAACTTCAAATACTCCTTTCTCAGGGGCTTTCAGTTTTAATATGCTAGCTTGGGAAGTGAGGTGTAATGTTTGTATTTAGTATGACCAAATGCCACAGGCAGGTGGGTGTTCCTGGTGTTTTGCTGTCCAAGCACAGAGGTTACTTCATTGCCTCAGTGCTCTCTCTGTAGCTGTCAGCAGGTGCACTGGGAACAGAGAGATGTGCTCCTCTGGGAATGGGACTTGTCAAATACAATGGGAAAACCTATCATGTGCTAGGAGTTCTTCTGAAGTTCCCCATGCCTTGATCATACCATGAGCAGCAGCTATATGAATAAAGTCAGCAAATATTTGGTTGAATGGAGATTTTTTTCTTTTGCTCCTTTTCACAGTAGCAACTAGATATAAATTTCTTAACTTAAGGTGTTGCATTTCTGCATTAATGCCTCCCCACACTGAATAGCACTGCAGTGTGTGTTCTGCCCTCTCAGCAATGGTCTCTCTTGCCCTCTCCTGTTTCCCCCAGGCTGACTGGTTATGGCATACACCACTGTTTTGCAAAAAGTATGATGGGGCACGAAGCGAAGATGGCGATTACCCACAACTTCTATGCGGACTACTACACCATGGCTGGGATTGCGCTGGCATCCTGCCTGGCCATGTGCCCTGTGGTCGGGTTTCTGGGGAGGAGAGGAGGACTCCTGCTCTTCATGATACTTACAGCTCTGGCATCACTTCTGCAGCTGGGCCTTCTCAACTGTAAGTTGGAGATGACAGCTTTTCAGGACCACGCAAGTTTGATGTGCAAATAAGGGACCAGGAAATACTAGCATTTCCTTTGCCTTTCCCAGATTTGTCATGTAATACACCTGCATAGTTTTAGAATCTGAATTTGTTCAAAGGTTTCTCCAAACACTTGCTTCTCAGGCTCATTAACAAAAGGCACTGTATTCTGGATGATTCCCACGGTGAAGGTTATTGAGCATTGGTGCTGTATCTGGGGTAGTCACCAAGAAAACAAGAAAGGAAACAAGGAATGCTTTCAATTTTATTTTAGTGAAATATCTGCCAGAGAAAGAGCTGTATCGAGGTTGGGAAGGGAAAACTTTCCCACTCAAGTCTGCTTCTCAAGTGGCCTCTAAAGCATGCAGAAGTCAGAGCAGTAGGTGTATGTCCCCTGTCTGCAATATGCAGATAGCATGGAAATCATGCAGCTGAAAGACCCTGTTTTTAACACGCTGTGTATGCATAGTCCATGTGAATGTATACAAATGGTTTTGGGAAGTGACACAGCATTTCAAATGGTTCTTCCTGCAAAAGGTGAGAGTGTCCCACCTCTTCCTTTGCAGGCAGTAACTTTTGTCTGGCCTTTTTGAGCTACTTCAGCTATTAAAGCTGCTATAGAAATATTCCCTTTCGTTTTTTGATTTTATTTCATTCTCTTCGTTTTTTGTTGGTTGAGGAGGTTGAATTTGATGACTCAAAGAGGTGTTGAAGCAGAGGGAATGTGGGATGTGCTTTGCCACTCTCACAGTTGCCAGTCATTAGACCCCTGTCCCATAAAACCCCACCCCAAGGAAGGGGGAAGAGGGTTGAGACATACTTTGGACAAACCGAATGTGAGACAAACACCAGAACACTGGCTATTGCTGGTTTTAATTTCTAAGTTTAGAAATAATTGAGAGCCTTAACAAGAAAGAGCTTTTCACATTGAGGATGGAAAGCTTTCACATTCTTGCATACTGAAGGCAGCTCTGAGCCAACAGGAATTGTTCATATTTACAGACTCTGTTTCCTGGAGGCATTTACCAAGTTCGCCTTTAGCAAACAAGCTATTTGTGAGAGGGTAGGAGGGAAACAGGGAACCTCTTTCATGACATGGAGGAAACTCCAGCATCATGTGTGTTTGCTCCCAGATTGGCACAGATGTTTACATTCCCTCTGAGCACATATTACCATATCCAGCAATCCCAGCTGAGAGTGGGGGAAGTCCCGTGGCCGAACCTCCCCATGTCTGTTGATGGACTGAGACCATTCACACACAGATTTGTGCTGCCCATGTGTGCAACCTCCTGAAAGTCCATGTTCTTCTGGGGGTGTCCATCAGGGTCTCTCTACACTGAATTTGCCCATTTAAATTTTCGTTTTAAGCATGGGAGATGTTTGTTGAGGCTGTTGAGGCAATAAACACACGCTTAGTTGAGAGACCATGTGTCAGAGCCTTTAGTCTGCTCCAGAGCCATGAAAATCTGGGCGCACTTTTTAAAAAAAAATTGATGAGGGAGGTGAGAGGCCACACCCTGTCGGACTCATTACAACACTTTCCATAACAGGTTTAGGTGGTTTTGTGAGCCAAGTTGCCAAAACTAAGACCAGGCATGGCTTTAGGCATTTTGTGCTACATTGGCACTCTCAGTGCAGTGCCCTTGTCAGCCTTTCTGACTCCACTCTTTTCTTTGTGAGAAGTGAAAGAAAAGGCAGCCTCAAACTTCAGAGCAGCTCTCCGCACTCTTGACCATGGCCATCTCTTCCTCAGAAGAACTAGACATTGTTTGGAGAGAAGCAGTGACCCTGTTTATTATGAAATCTGTCACAGCCGTTTGCATGTTTTAATTTAGTATAATTTGGGTGTAATCGGAAAGTGAAATCAGAGTTTGAGGTGGTGAGAGAGAGAGAGGGGTATCCTCCACCAGCCACAAACCTGCAGCAGACCTTGAAGCTCTCTTTGTTTGACCCCTGCTCTGAGCTCTGGACTGCCACCTGGAATGTCACAGAATCCTGGTGAGAGACAACCAGCAGAGCTGTGCCCAACTTGTGCTGATGCCCTTCCCCTTGCTGCCCGGTCCTGCCATGTGCTCCTGTGTGGTTAGGATTGGTGGCTAGTGTGACAAATGGACTATCAGCTCATGGTTTTGGAGAGGAATAGGTCTCCCACCAGTCTGACACCACTGATGCCCAGATTTTGCTCTCTAACCCAAGCTTCTGTTGGCCATTCTCTCAGGGCTGCAGCAGGAGGGCACTTTCTCTTCTCCCCCTTCATTAACAACAAAGAGGCCTTTGTGTTAATCCCAATGGTAATTCTGCGGCTTTCAAATGTGCTTTACTGCTGGTTTGTTATCACTGTCTCATTAGCATGCTGTCATCCAGCTGAGATGTGCCTGGAAACAGCATGTCCTGTCTGGTGGCCAAGGAAAGATGTGACAGTTTTGGCATGGGAAAGAATTGGGAGTCAGAGGGTGGGGCTAGGGTGGAATGTGGGATTTACCCGTTTTGGGTTTTTTTTTTTCAGATAAATAAACATATAAAAACCATATGTTCTTGTTTTCTCTCCCTTTCTCTTTTTTATCTTTCTCTGACTTCCGTGGTCTTGGATACAGTGATTGGAAAATACAGTCAACTTCCAGACTCAGGTATGGTTTACAGACAAATCTGCTTCATGTGGGAAGCACTCCCCCAGGAAAGGGTAGATCCAAAAGGCCTAGGCCAAAGCACCCAGAGCAGAGCTGCTGCCACAAGGGGGTGCAGGGGGAAAGTCCACTTCTGTGCAGTGCCTTGAGACCCCACTCACGGGCAGGCTGCTCATCTATGCACAGCCTCTCCATGTAGCATCCCCCCCTTGACCTCTGCATGTAAAGAGAGGGTACAGAGGTGTCCCCCAAGGTTTGACATACAGGGTAAGGCTTTTTCAGAAAGTCTCCTTCTGAGAAGCAGCATTTGCAGTTCAGGAATCTCTTTTTTTTTTTCCCCAGAAAAGAAAAGGGGACTAAAACACCCTAAGGATGCTTTTGATAAGGGGACTTAAACTTCTTAAAAAATATTTTCCTAAGCTGAAGTACTGTAAGAGCGATGCAGTGACAAACTACAGGGGAACAAAATTTACCTTTGTGTACCAGATTTGGTGGACCTGTCCTTGCCCAGCTTTTCCAAGGTCTGTTCTGCTGAGCAGTCATGACTCCCTGTGAGGGGGTCAATAGTGTAGCTTCACCCACTATGCAAGAGTGGGCAGAGACCCATGGTTTGCAGAGTGCTGTGCCCACATCGTCATCAGCTGGCAGAATTTGCTCTCTCCTCCAGACTTGGGGTGCATTGCAGAAAGGGCTTAGCCCTGAGCAGGCTGTAGCTTGTTTCAGAAGATGTAACCAAAGAGCTCCCAAATACCTTTTGCTCTCCTGATAGCTGAAATATTCAGCAAGAGCAAAAGCAGGTGTTAAATTTCACTGGATCCAGCCCAAACAGTATGCCTGCTTGGGACTGCACACAGCAGATTTTTCTTCAGGCAGGCCTTGGGATGTGTGTGCAGAAAAGTGAAGGAGCATTGGCTGCAAAGTTCCAGTCCCTTCCCCAGTGCTCCTGTCAGGCATGATGTGTTCCCTTTGTATGGTACAATAGTGTCTGTGAGTGATGTGGCCTCCTCGCTGGCCAGGACAGGCCACATGAGCTTGTACAACCCAGGTCAGAGATCCCACCCCTGCCCACAGAAGCTGGCAAGCAGAGATCAAGTTAGAGATGTATTGTCATCATGGCCAGAGACAGTTTCCTTGAGCTTTGTTTAGATTTACTGGGGTTTCTGCAAGTGCTTGATAGACACTGTTTGCTCCTGGAAACCTTGCTGCCATGACCCATGAAATGATTGAGCAAACAGCCCTGACTTGAGGGAGTGCTTCACTGTCCTTGGCATCGGCTGTTCTCACCCAGAGTTGTCAAGCTGGGAGTTACAAGAGAGTTTGTACACTGATCACATGCAGAGGCTTAGCAGGGAGATGGGAGCACTTCTAGTTCTTTCCTCTCTTGTCCTGGAAGCCTCTCCAGTGCCCAAGCCCCACTGTACAAGACGTTTGGCAGCTTGAGGAATGCTGCCTGCCTCCACATGTCTGTCAAACATGAGAGGGAAGAGGCTGGTGCCTAAAAGACTGCCCAAAGATTTGTTTTTTTCATGGGTTTTACCTTTTCTGTGGTGGCTGTGCATAAAAAAAATCAGAGATCACTGCCATTTTTTGGCATGATGTTATGGGGTTTTTTCATGTGTATTTGTATCTCAGGTGCTTGGGGAATGGATTTTATAAATACCAGTTTTAAATTAGTATTACAAAATTACTCAAATTCTTGTTGAGGGAGAAGAGTAATATAAACTTCTTTGACTGTTTTCTTCCTTAGAAGCTTGCCCTCATTCTTACTTTTTATGAACACACTTGTCTTGCCAGGTATGAGTGACAGCGTCAAAGACAAATTCTCCGTTGCGTTTTCCATCGTGGGTATGTTTTCTTCGCATGCAGTTGGAAGCCTCAGCGTGTTCTTCTGTGCTGAAATCACACCCACGGTAATCAGGTGAGACTTTGGAGCCCCCCTCAAAAGATGGGGACAAACTTATCTTCATTTAATTGATAATGGGCTGTGTCACTTAACACATTGTATGGGAGGGGAAGCCCCACATAATTGGAGACCTCACAGCAACTTGGGGGCCGCTTTTTACAGTAGCTGCAGTCAGTCTGAGCAAGTTAATGCGTGTGTGTGCATAGAGAGGCTTTGTTTTCCACGGCTCCACCTTGTGTCCCATCGTGGTGATGATCAGCAAACCTGGCAGTGCATGAATTGCAGCTTGGTAGGGTCTTAAATACTCAGCTGAACCAGTTTGTGTGGTTGAACATTGTCATGGCTTCACTAACTCCAAGGGATTTGTTCAAGCAGCAGTCAGGTGAGCCTGCATCTTGATATTAAAGGAGAAATTCCATGACTGTGCAGAGGAGGACATAGGTGCCAGCAATCCCTGCCTCCATAGGGCAGGTTAACCAGGACCAGCTGCAGGGGTGCTTCAGTGGAAGGGAGGTGTTGAAACACATGGTGTAAATGCTTTGGGTGTGTCTATCTTTCTCTTCACATACAGACCTATCTTAGCAGACTCAAAGATTTTCTAAAGAGAAGCACTTTCATGCTGGGAAATAGGAGAAATCAGACAAATTATCTTCATTGGATGGTTTCCCATAACACATCTTTGTACGGTCAGGGGTTTGTATCATGCACTGTTATCTTTCACAGCACAAAGGTTGCACTTCTCTGTTCTGTATTATGCTTTCAGCAATGCCACAGCAATTCAGGAGTTTGCTCTGACTTCACTGAATTTCCCAGGAATATAGGGAGTGGGAGGAAGAGAGAGTGGAGGGAAGAGTATACTTTTTTTGTCCCCTCCAAATTATATGCCTTTTCAATAATTTTGCAAAAGTATTTTTGCAAAACTGTCATCTGAGTCTCCTTGCTCCATGGTCCTTTTTTATCTAAATTTGTGAATCTATTTTACGGATAACATTATTTCCGCAGGAAAAGGCAGTGTGAGGCGTGAGATTATACAGCAGCCTGAAACACTAACAGCTATTTATTTGTGCATATGTCAGTCAGTTTGGTGTTTTTATGCCTTCTTAATTTTCTCCTTGTCTCTGTTTGAAAGACACACAGATAAGGAATAAGCCAGAAGAGAATCTTCTGTAGGGTCAGATGTGCAGTCTGAACTTAGCAAGCTTTTTTCCCTTAAATCACTTATGTTGCTACAGGGTGGGGGACAAAATCCTGGCTGGAAGCCAAAATTCCACTTCCCCTTACTCTGCTGGGTGACACCAGGCAAGTGACAACAGCTAGATATGCCTCAGGGTCCCTGTTTATTTATAGAAATGATGACACTCTGCACTGCTTTGCAATCCTACCACCACCATAAGATCCACTCAGGATTGTAATTAGGAGGTGTAGCTCAGGACAGTGCATAAATGTCTCAATCAGAGGTGTGCTTAAGCTGCCTCCTGCCTTGTCTTTTGGTGGGATCTGGCTACTCCCTCGTAACCTGCTCTCCAAAATGCCACCCTGGATGCACTTTGAGGGTTGGAACTAGATGATCTTTAAGGTCCCTTCCAACCCAAACCACTGTATGATACTGATATGCTTTTGGTTGGATCTCATTAAGGAAAAGGAAGACAAACAGAGCACTGGGGCTGTCCCTGGGGTTTCCCTGATCAAATCCATTATCTGCAAATCCCTGAGAGCAGAAAACAGCACTGCCATTACCTGGGGTAGCAGTGGCATGATAGCAAACCCACAGCACCCATCCATCTCTGCTGCTGTGGTGTTGAGATGAACAGTTCCAGGAGGAGAACAGACAGATCTTTACCACCAAGAGGTGACACCTGCTCCAGCAACGTGAATGTTCCACACTGTCATGTGTCACAGAGGGGTCCTTTGGATCTGTGCACTGTACCCCAGTCTCCTGGCAGTAGGCAGGAGCTTCATCAGGAGCTACCCTCTTTATACCCAGGACTTCAGGACAGACCTCCATCCAAAAGCTGAATTAAAGCACCAGGTGTCACTGATAATCCATATGGAATAATCTTCACACCACTACAGCCTGCATGTCTACTAAATAGGAATAGGCTGGACAAAATACAGCATGTCCTCTCCTCATCCCCCACACGCTCAGTTACTACCAAGTGGAAGATGGCTCTGGCTTTTTCTCTGAATCTTGCTTTGTGCCCACACAGCTGAAGCGTGGGCAGTGATGGCTGGATCAGGGTCTTTTCCCTAATCAATAGCTGCCTCAAGCCAAATTTCCAGTTGTTGAGGAAACTTTCCTGTCTGACCACCCAGGAGCAGTCACATTCACACAGAGGGTCTGCACCAGTTCACAGCCTCTCCTCTTGGGGTCCCACCCCCCAGAGCTCAATCTGCAGCTGACACCACATCTTGCCCACCCAGAATGTATTCCTCAACACAGTGGGATGCAGGGCTGTTCCCTGGAACCTGAATAAGGCCTGGCTTCTCAAAGGTGGTGCTTGCTCCATGAGGCCAAGGGTATGCTGGCGTGTTATTCGAATCTCTGGCCTAGGACTGAGTGCACAAAATGTCCCCCCTTATGTACAGACAGGGAAAAACTGTGAAGGTTTTCAGGGACTGACTTCGAGAAGTGGCTTAGCTGGCAAACCTGGTCTGATTTTGGTGCTGGCCCTGCTTTTTGCAGGAAGCTGGACCACGTGCTCTCCCAAAGCCTCCTTTTGCCTGGGCATCTCTCTGGCTCACTTGTACTCTGATGCTGTGTGTTGACCCATTTGCTCAATGCAGACATTGGCTGTCTGAAGACAGGATTAACAATTCTCTGCTCTCCTGAGGAGTGCTGAGATGGACAAGACCCTTCCCTTAAGATGTCAATGATGACGTCTTGCTGCTCTCTGGCAAAGCACTGAGGTAGCAAGCAAGAAAATTCTACCCCTTGAACAAGCAGGACCTTTTTGAGGACAAAATTTTGAATTTTGTGATTTGCCCACGTTAGGACCATAAACCTCATGAAAACCATCCCTCCCCACTCTCAGTGGGTGAGCAGGGGTTGGGAAAGTGGCCCTGATCGATCATCCATGGGGTCATGCCATAAGAAAGCCCCACACAGCAGCCACTGGCAGGCAGAGGTGCAAGGGAGAAAGCTGGGACTCGCTGTGGGTGCCAGCAGCCCTCGCACTCCCTCTCCAGGCTCCACTCTGCATCTGGAAAGTGTTTGAAGTACAGACGCTGACCCCCGCCATGGAATTCCTCGTGCTGAGGAGGAGCAATGCCCCAAAGCACTCAGAATGTTTTTCTTTTCCACCTGCTACCCCTTGTCACCTGCAAAGACAGTATGAATCATGAGGGTGCTGCCTCTCTTGCCCTGTAGCTGTTTTCCTGATGTGCATGGAAACAACAAAAAATTCCTGACAGTATCTTCAGTTTTCTCTTTTTCTTTTTCCCCTTTACATTTTCACATCTGTAGTGTAGTTAAACCTTAGAGAAACCCCTTTTAGGACACACACCAAAATGTACTTTCAAGCCTTCTTCTGCCAGGTTTTGATGGCACTGGAAAAAGTAATGCCTACTCTAATTACTGACGTCATATGGAAAAAACTTTTTTCTCCCCTGCAAATCTGAAGCCACTTGACCCATAAATGACAGAGCTGTCTTTGTTGTTGCCTTTTCCCGTTTTCTTTCCGCTCGCTTGATGTCCTTCTACAGCAGCATTTAAAACTCACCTCAGGTCCTTCTCAGGGGGGTTGAGATACAATTTAGCCATTGCAATCACTGATGTAAATGAGCCAGGCTTTTGTTGCTCCAGAGCCAGCTTGGAGAGAGATTTGCCATGCATTTGGGACTGGTTGTGTCAATTACTCATGTGAGTGTATTAATGAAGTTGCAGGGAGGCCAGTTGCACAATAGTTGCATTCAGCTGGGTTTCTAAATTGCCATCGGAAAGCTGGCAAGTTTTTAATAAGGGCTTTTACAGCATTTGGGGAAGTCACTGTTGTCTGTGAAAGATGCTCTGCTGAGTCTGAAGAACTGGAACACACATATGTGAATTTTTGATCCAGTCAGTGTCCCAAGAGCATCTTTTGAAACCCATGTTTGCTATCCTTCAGCTGTCAAGTAAGCAGCAGTGGATTTTGGAAAGAATTGAGTGAAGATTAGCTTTAACACCATGGTTGGCTGAGTGAATTTGGCATTTGTAGGTTTGTTTGTACAGTGATTTCCAGGATGCTTAATAGTCAGGGAAACTGGTTTTTTTCCCAAATATTTGATATAAAACAGTCCATTTGCCTTCTGCAAGTCATCGTCTATAAGGGCCAGTTTTTGTTGATAGTAACAGTCCTGCATTGGGCCAGGAACTGAACACCTGAGCCCCTCTGATCTGCAGAGGGTTTGGGAATAGATGGCTGGCATCTCCCAGAGGAAGTGTAGGAAGTGTGTTGCCCTCACAGGCTTGGTGGGGAAGCAGGATGCCAGTGATTAAACTCACAGGGAAGTCTCCCTCTGCGGGCAGCAGAGTCTTTGGAAAGTGAAGGACAAGCTGCCACTCTCACAGATTTTGTTAAAAGAGTCATTTAAGGATGACACTCTGCTGGCAGGAGACCTCAGTTGTGTCACAGCAGGAGGGAATGGCCTGCCCCAAAGAAACACCTGCAGTGCCACTTCTGTGTGGCACCCAGCAGATACAGACCCAGGACTGTGAGGTGTGCCGGGCCTCCTGCACAAGGGTCTGGAGAGATGCTGATGAGAAAGACAAGGAATTGCAAGAGGGTTTGCTTGCATAGCCAAGCATCAGGAGAGAGCACTGAACTGGCCTTTCATAAACAGCTTCTGTGCCTCTAGCTGGAGGAAAATTAGTCCCTTTTCACACTTTTTTTTCCTGAAAATTATGCATTTTATTACATCTCCAATGTGTTGAGAAGTTTCAGACATAACATGATTTTATGTAGAAAATATTCCAGCACCCAGTGTTTGGTATAATGGATCAAGGCAGTGGCTTATAAAGTCTAATCTCCTGCCTCCACCGCTGAACGGTGCTAGATATTTTAGAGGCAGCCAAAATTGACTTCTGCACTTACTGCTCCTTGGTGTGTCTTGTCTAAGTGGAGAAAGGTGGCATGCTAAGCAAAATCTGGTTTTCCCTCACTGAATGTGGGAATACTTGGAACTGGGAGTACTTTAGAGTGCTGTCTACACACTCACATGGTAAAGCTTCTCTTCTTCCTGTGTGGGGGCATTTAAATGGGTATGAAATAATACTAGAGTGGAATTATTTCCCCCTCTGCTTGTGTTTGCAGGGGAGGTGGGCTGGGGCTGGTGCTGGCCAGCGCGGGCTTCGGCCGCCTGACCGCCCCCATCATGGAGCTCCACAACCAGAAAGGCTACTTCCTCCACCACGTCATCTTCGCCTGCTGCACACTCATCTGCATCATCTGCATCCTGCTGCTGCCCGAGAGCAAGAACCAGAACCTGCCCGAGAACATCCCGGACGGGGAACATTACACCCGGCAGCCCCTCCTGCCACACAAGAAGGGGGAGCAGCCCCTGCTCCTGACAAACTCTGAACTCAAGGATTACTCTGGCCTCCACGACTCAGCAGCTGTGAGTGACGGGATCTCGGAGAACACCACTGCCAACGGGATGAAGTCGATGTAACTGGGTGGATTTTTCTCCTTCTCAGTTTTTTTTTTTTCTTTTAATTATTTTATTTCCCCTTCTTATATTTCTTCTCTTCCTTTTGTGTTTTATTTGATGCTGTTGTGCGGGAGGAGTAGCACTTTGGGCAAAGGTGTTTTGCACAGATTTTACAATCCAGTGATGGAGCACACAGAAACTTAGAGGAATTCAACTCTGCTACTAAAGCAAATTCTGGCATCTTCAACGGTTGTGCAGATTACTCTTGAAAAGTTTTGGGGGAAAAGACTCATTTGAAAAAAGACCTGGCTGGCAGTAGCCCTTCAGAACTCTTTTTTTCCTGCCATTAAATATGTATATTTATTTTGATTTATTCTCAAGAAGCACTTTATTTCCTTTTCCTTTCATAGATCACAAAAATGAAGCCATCTTTTAAGAGGTGCAGCCATTCCAAGAAAGAAACCATGGGGGGAGGGGGAGTGTTGTTTTCTGTTTTGTTTTTGTGTTTCTTTAAAGGAAAGAGGGATTCACTGCAAAGTTGAATTGACTTAGACTTGTGCAACATTCTTCTGCCTGTCTAGAAAGTCCAAGCACCCAGATTACCTGCTGTGTTTGTATACACTAAAAAAAGGAAAAAAAAAGAAGAAAAAGCGCAAAGCAAAACCTGTTGTGACTCAAACTCTGACTGCATTTTAGGCAGCTTATATTTGTCTTTACAGCCCATGTGCACTTAAAAGTTACTTTCTAAATTAGTCCTCTTTTGTTTTCACTGAATGCATTGGAGAAAAACCTACCCAAACAAGCAGATTTTTCAATGTGGATCAGCTTTCTGCATTTTAAGAGTATATTAATCTCTTTTACATGGTTGCCACTGGTCCTTAATTGTAATGTAGATGATGCAGATGATTTGACTAATGATGCAAAAATGAGTTTTGTCTAGAATGGCTATAATTTTCAGGTGGCCCAGGATCTCTGACTGCTCCAGGAAAAAAGCATAAACCAGCAGTGATAATAGTAAGGACATGGGCAATGATCTATACCTTTATTCCAAAAGGCAGCATAGCTGGGATTTCTGCTCCTGGGAAATGAGTGTCCTGGTATTTACTGTCTTAAGTGTTTTTAGAACCAGGGTTTGGGTTTTCAGTTTAAGTGGAAAAACTGCTTAAATGACTGTTGGAAAGGAATGAATTGATAGCCTGTGAATAATGACTTACTGAGCTGTCCTGGGCTCTTAGAGATGTGTTCTGGTTCTGACCCAAGAATATACAATGAACTCACCCTTATTTCCCCACCTTCCCAACTGCTCTTGTAAGATTTTAGTTCAGGAAAAAAAGTTTACTTAAATTTGATTAATTCTACACAAAGTGAACATCCAGTTTACCTCCTGCTGTGCAGGTGGCACTTTGATAGTGGCCACTTGACTTCTCTCCTCCAGCCCCCAAACTAACTATTTCCTTTGGCCATCGGCTTTTGGTTCTCACTCAAGAGAATATCGTGAGGATCTAGTTCAATGCAAGGACTTTGTAAACAGCTTTCTTGCATTGTAGTTAACTGTCCCCTCTCTCCCTCCCTCTTCTCCTTTCTCACTCAGGCCATCCATTTGTGATTGCTCGGTAGTGCAGACGTTCAAACAGAGCAGCAGGATGTCAATGTTGTACTGAGTGTCCGTATGAGTGCCACTTTGTTTGATGTATATCTTGCGTTCATATGCAGGGGAAGTGCTCATTGGCACTTTCCTCCTCTACCTTCCCTCCCCCTTCCTCCCTTGCTGTATATATTGTCGATTAACTACTGTACCTAATGACTTCAATCCTCCATTAGGCTGCCGATGTCCTCTTACAGTCCCCAATAAATCAGAGATCCATGCTCCCCGGCAGGCCATGCAGTAAAGCAGCACAGCCTCAGATGCTGATGGATGCAAGGGGACAGGTAGACCTGCAGAAGCAACAGAGGTGGTTGTGTTCAGAGTAGCAATGTTGTCCTAAAGCTGCTAATTTTTACAGAGGATGATGTGGACATTTGGGTTCTTCTTGAGCCTGGTAAGAAACACTGGACCAGTTGATGGTAGTTTTGCCCAGAGTTACACTACTGGTTTTTTCACCTTTGCTAGACTTGCTGTGACAGCAAGAGCCTGATCTTCCTTACACTCAAGTTTTATTGTCAGGCTTGAGTGCAGCTGCTTCTTTCTGTTTTGTGCCGAGACCTCTGCAGTCTGTGTTCACCTGAGGAAAGGACCCAGCCCTTCCCCACTCGTGCAGTATTCACACGCCAAATTTGTGCAATACCTTTTGCCTTCGATGCGAGATGCTTGTTGCAAGGCGCACACATTCGGGGACGAAACAAATGGGTTCACGACAAAAAGCTGAAGAAGCAAAGCAAGGCTTCAGGGAAGAGGAAAAGGGCCTGAGAGAGGAGAAGGCAGAAAGCAGCGCCCTGCCATCCATCCTGCCGTGGAGCCAGTGGCTTCTTCCTTTGTGCTCTCCTTCGTGGCCCGTGTGCTCAAGCTGTGGTACAGCTCTTGTAGACCATCCACAGGCCTATAAACCCCGCTGCTTCCAGCACTGTCAGTGGTCCTGGCGAGCTCACCGCTGTTGTCCACAGCGCTTCATCGTTTCCTATTCTGGTGGTTGCTCTCCGATGACAGACGGGCACAGGGAAAAAAATACTTGTTTAAACATATCAACATTTAGATTAGTAAATTCTCTAGGTGACAGGAACCTGCAGCAACTCTTTTTTTTTTAAGAAAAAAAATCTTATGAAGTCAATTTGATTTGCTGCTTTTTTGGTTTTTTGCTTGAAACCAGGTAGTTGGTACTGATCTGCAATGAAGGGAGCCCCAGCTTCTCTGGTCGGTCTGGCCCTCTGCCTCTGTCACAACAATAAAGCAAAAACTAATTTCCTGCCTTGGCAGTTCCATTTTGCTCTTTTTCCTGAAAACATGGACACTTCTGTGATGATTACGTTCTTCCACACATGCTCATGGACTTGGAAAGCTTTCACTAAACCTGTCTTGTGTGGAGGAGCCAGGTACCAACCAGGTGATGCAGCAGGGCAGAAAGGAAGCACGGGGATGCTTGCCCTGCCTTGTCTAGTCCTGCAGCAGGACAGGGCTCTCCGCTGGGGTCCCAGCCTGCTGCACCATTGGCTCCTCAGCCATGTCTCCTCTGCAGCCATCACCAGGAAAGGCTTTTCTCAGGCGGCTCTTTCTGGCCACCACAACAGGGGAAGCAGTCCAAGTTGTCTTGTCCATTTTTGGCCTTTTTCTGTGAACCTTCAGTAACCTCTAAGCCCACCAGTAGATTTTCCTTTGGGTTTACCATTTAAGGGCTTTCTCCATCTTCGTAAGTTCAAACAAGAATGTGAAGTGACATTATGCTTGATCTTGGGGGTTTTGTCCCCCTTTTAAGGTTTCAGTACTGCTTTTGTTGCCGGATGCACTGCAAATGGATAACACCTGTTTGCAAGTGTTTTGTAGCCACTCTGAAAGGGGGTTGTGTGATTTACTTTTGGGTTCCACTGAGCAGGCTTTTTTTGTTGTTGTCCTTTTTAGTTCAAGTATTTTACTTAACTGTTGCCACTTCCTGGAGACAAACACTTTATTGGTCACCAAACTGGAAGCAGAAGTGCCATTAACTGAACTCTGTGAATGTCAAGTCAAGTTGCGCCTGTAGCTGGCACATAAGACAACATTATTGAGTGGGGGGATGATCTCCCCCACTGTAACTTTTTTTTATTTTATTTTTTAAGAAAAAAAATGAAATTACAAACCTCATTTTAAATGTATTGTGCAAAATGTTTCAGGAAAGGAGTACGGTGTGTTTTGTCTAGTGGGCGAGATCTCCCTCCCCATTTCAGTTTCTGATGAAGTTTTAAAGAATCGTGTTACTGTATGTTTTGATCATGAATAGTCTGGTGGTGCTTCCTCATAGCACAAGCTTAAATCAAGTACTGAAAACAGTCTTACAAGCTAAATGTCTGCATGATGTTACATCTGTTGTACCTACTGAGAAGAACTTTGTATGTAAATGTACAGAATAAAATGACGTTGTCCCATCAGTTTGCTCTCCCTGCTCTGGCTCCCTTGCAGTGACTTCTCAAACACTCAGCAGCAGCTGATGCCTCAGCAAATAGCCCAACTCTGCTCTACAAACAGAATGAGCTGTTTGTAAATCAGGCTAATTAAAACAGCACATTGATTTGCAAGTAATTATCCTTTACAGTCAATTACAGAAGCATAGTTGACTCTGCTTCCGGGGTGGTGTAAATTAAAAAGAAAATACCCTTCAACAGTTGTTTTCTGCTATTCTGATCTTGAACTGCGGCCGAGGACAGGCAGCTGCTCCCACCAGGTAAGGAGGGGCCCTCTGCACCCTCACCAAATCTGAGACATTGAAGCCACTGGGTGTTCAAACCCTTTCGGACAAGAGACTCAGCAGTTGTGCCTTCTACAGCAGCAGCCTCTCAGAGTTTTTAATTGCTGATTGTGGCACTGCACAGCAAGGTAAATTCATCACTTTTCTGTAGGTGCTTAGGACAGTTGTCTAGAAGCAGCACCAGTAGTTTAGTTTTGGTTTGTATCAGAAGCTGATGCTTGAACTCGAGTCAGGGCTCAACTCGGAATGAAAAAAAAAACCAACCTCCAAAACCTGGAAAACCTGGATAGTTAATTCCTAGCTGCCATACCATTAAACAAAACAGCCAATGGATCTGCCTTTGAAGACACCCATCCTACCTGAAAGCAAAGCCCAGAGATGTAGCAGCAGGATGCTTTTCACTGGCAGTCATGGTAGTAGACCTCTCTGAATTATATGCTCAATTTATATGTGATGTTCTTCTAGCGGCCTGACAGATTTATCTATTGCTCCAGAACTCAGTTTGTGCTTTTGCCTTCTATGTAGTCCTCAGGGATGCATAAATAACCCTTTGTGAAACCCTTCAAGTGTTCTAAGTGCCCAAGGGATGGAAGGAAATCCATTGTTTAGCACCAGTACTACAACCAAGAGGGGCTAAAAGGACAAAAGTAACACTCACATCACAGCTTTACCATAGAAAAATGTGGGGTTTCTTTATTTGAACACTAAAAGCTGCTATACCATGTTCAGTGCTAGTACACAGTAGATTAATTGCACAGATAGCATTTGGAACTGATCTGCCATCAGATCCCAGTACTGCATGGACGCCACACACCACATGCACTTTTTCAGTGATGTTCATCCATTGCAGCATCCATTTGCTATCCTACTTGGCAGGGTAGCAAAAAAAAAAATTTTGCTTTGAAAAATTCAAATTCTATGTGAAAAAAAGAAAATCAAAGTCAAGCGTATCTACATTTAATAACAACAAATTCAATCAAAATAATACAAAAGAAATATACTAACTTAATGTCAGTGTGAAAATTGCCATCAGTTTTTCTAAAACAAAACCTTCTTTTGCAATGATGCACAATCAGAACTTGTCTGGAAAAGCTGTCATTTCTTCTTTGATCCTGTTTTCTATGAGTAAGGTGAAATTGCTGTCTGTGTTTTGAAGATTGTAGCTGACAAATATCTGCTTTTTGGTCTTGCTGGCTAAAACACAAAACAGAGTAGTCAGCCAGAGTTTATTCTTATATAAAAGTGATTATGGTATTTGAGCAAGCCTCTTAAAAAGCCACATCATGCAGATTTCTAAGATGTTCTCCACTCTTGCTGTGCTGGGTGCAGTTATAAAGGAACAGCAGAACAAGTCCCTGACTACTGGGGAGCTGGGCAAGATTTTGCACATCACAGAAGTGAACACAAGACTGGTAACTGTCAACTAGTTTTTTCTGACACATGACACCACTAGTCACTGGAAAGCCTTGCAGAGCTTGTAGTGGATTTTTGGACACTTCTTAAATATCTTAGACTGTAAGTGAAACCACAGACTGTACTGGACTCTAAGCACTGAAATTCTGAGTTTGTAAATCTGTGCTGTGTAAAAAATTAGAGGGCGAGCGCACAAGAAAGTCACTGGGCCCAAATTAACTAAGTTCTGTTTTTTCATGAACATTAGAAGGTTCATAAGCCTTAAAAGGCCCCAAAAAGCTATGCACCAGTTCTGTCTAAGCTTGCTGTCAGTTTTGTTTTCTTTAACCTTTTTTCATACGGTGTCCATGAATGCTCCAAGAGGCTGGAGAGCCTTTGCTGAACATGATGAAGCCAAGCACAAGTTCCAGGCTACTGTAATGACAAGTACCTAGAGAGAGTACTACAAAATCAAGAGCTGCCTTCTATGACAGAGCTAATTAACAGTGACAAAAAAAAACCTGTCCAGTGGGACAAGAAGACTTACTCATCAGAGTAGAAGAGATAACACCAAGAAGTGCTTTATAAATAAAGTGCCATCCTACTTAGATTTTACCACAGTAATAGAGCAAATTTGTGGCTCTCTTTATATATTACTGAGGCTAAACTTTGTGAAAAATGTAAGCACCATGTAGGAAAAATAGGCAAAATAAATTTAAATTGAGTTGTGTAAAAAAGACAAAAAATAGCATTGGGGTCACAAGATATTCTTGTCCGGAAATGAGCTGGGAGCTAATGATCCCAGACACAAATCAGACTGTTCTGCTGAATATTCAAAAATGTCATTTGAGTTTTTAAAACTTCAGAATAGAGACACTCGGACTTCTAAGATCTTAATCCTTTCTGAATAGGAAACTAAACAGTTAAATACAGAAAACCTATATATATGTATGTATAAAATGTAGTTAAACAACTCCTTTAAGGCATTTTCATTATGTAAATGCATTTTTGATTATTTTCTATTCTAACAGGTTACCAGTTTCCTGACTCAGTAAGTAGAGGTGCTTCTGAAATGCAAGGATTCATATGCCTTTTAAGACTTGGCACTACAAAATGCTGATATAATGCAGCATGGTGCTCTGATTGCAAAAATTAGCACCAGGCACTAGATTTTTGTGGTACAAAGCAGCATGGTTTGTAAGCACTAGTGCTTCATCATCATGCCCTAAATGAATGCAATGCTAATTCTGAACTAATTAATGCCATTATCCTAGCTAACAAAACTATATAGTGCACTGCAATGTCAAAACTCAACTTCTTAATTATGTTTGCCTATAGAGTCTCTGGGATGCTGCTCCAGTTCCCAGGGACAGTGTGAATCTGGGAGTCCCTCTGGGCTGCCTGTGCCAAGGACCTCTGCTCCCAGGGCTCTGCCCCAGCTCTGGGGGGCAGGGGGACCTTTTCTGTCCCTGCTTGCTGAGGATTCAGCTGGACATGTGCACTCCTGTGGAAAGGACAAAAGAGGACAGATCTTATCCCTCTGTGGAAGACCACCTGCAGCTTCAGAGTAAAGCAGAAAACTGCAAAGGACAAGGCTTACCTAAAAAGCCCTGCAGCAGGTCTGCTTCCCATGCAGCCTGGTTAATAACCCCTGTTCCACTGGCTCTTCAAAGTGGAGGAAAAACAGCCTTGACAGCCATCATCTGGGATGTGCTGAGTACTACAGCAGCACTGATCTGCTCCTACAACTTCATGTACAGAGCAAAGGCCCAAACCAAAGCTTGAAGAGGAGCCCAGCAGGAGCAGAAGAGGTGGGACAAATGTTAGACATGAGTCTGTAGACTGTTTATGCTGGAAAAGAGGTGATGAAAGTGACCAGTGCCCAGCTGAGAAATACTCAAAGAAAAGGTTGAGGTGATCTTCACCAAGAGTCTGTCAGTCTGTCAGAATGGACAAGGACTTTCTCAAGAATTGGCCTCCAGTGTCCTACAGGAAACATTCTTAGAATTTGGGTTTGTTGACTAGTGAGACACATCCTGTGGCAAAGCAATCAGGCAGGGTGGTGGGAAACAGTTCCTGCACCTCATACAAGCAGATATAGACAGATATATGTAGAAAGAGGAATAAGAATGAAGCACATGTGTCTTCAGCAACAGAAAAAAAATCAGAAATAAGGAAGGAGATAGAGCCAATACACGAAATGCAGCTGTTGTGGCTAGGACCCCTCTACCAAACTACAGAGAAAACAAAAGGAGAATGTGTGCACTGTGATGCACAGCAGCACTGAAATTCCTGCTCCAGGGCAGGAAACCTACCATTGCAGGAACATGTGGCAGATGATGGAATGCTGCTGGCAAGTGTGATAAATAGAAATAGTTATGTGCAAATGGCATTGCATGATACTCCTGCTAGTGCCTGTGGAGACAAGAAACTGCATGGAAAAAATGGTGACAAGCATGGTGGGGGGAGCAGGGGGGAGAAAAACTGCCTGCCTGAAGGTTACCACATGTCAGGATGGTTAAAAAGGCTACCTTGGAACTACAGCTACAAGTCAGACTTGGCTGTGAATAGCACCTCTGTTATTACAGATTTTGTGGGAGTAACAAGGATTTAAATTCCCAGAGAAAAACTAAACCCCAATAACAGCAAAGCTGGGTATTTCTAGCTGAGGTGGAGCACAGATTTCCTTACCAAGCACTTTGTGAAACAAAGATAAAGGATACTTGTTGATGATCTTGCAGATCCACTGGTCTCAGGATAAATAAATTTTAAAAATAGATAAATAAATAAATAAATAAATAAATAAATAAATAAATAAATAAATAAATAAATAGGGACTAAGTGACCATGAGTTGACCTAAATTGCTGGACTGTCAAAAGCCACCCTAAAGACTATGGTGTGAGATTTCAAAAACATGTATTTCTTTTCCCAGAAGCTCAGGTAAAGAGCAAGCACATAATTATTCAAAGCCATAAGCGTATTATTGGCTTTCTCCTTCGGACCAAAGGTGAAAAAGGTCTATAGGCCTTCCTCAAAATAATACACCTTAACCAGGATCACACAAGCAAGAACAGTATATAAAAATGATATGAAAGGAGCTGACTGGCAAGGAAACCTGCAACCCACTGCATAGATGTCATGGATACAGAGAAACATGGACCAAAAGCCTAGCTGGGCCACAGCTGGCTCAGAAGTTTAACATGAAATAACAAAAGACACCTAAAGCACACAAAGAAAAAGAAAATTGGAAGGTGCATTATACTCCAATGATAAAGAGTAACCTATAGACCAAGCAACAGTATCAGTTCTCAATAACAAAGTATGGGGAATTAGTAATGCAAATAATAAAAGCACCTTAAGAATAAAAAAAAAGGCAGCAAAACTGAGACAACTCACTAGGAAAAAAGGTTAGGTGACTCAGGCAGCCTCTGTCCTAGAACACTAAAAGAACTCGTGGAAGAAATGGCAAGTTATTATGAACTTGAGCTACGAAACATGTAATAAATCTTTTAAGAGATATAGCAAGCACATGTACAAAAAAAAATCCCAAAAGGAGTATGGGAATCACTAAGATAACTTAGAGCTGTCAGCTGGGCTGCAATGCTACACAGAAGATGAAAGGAAGATTCAGAAGAAATGAGTGACAAGGAGACCAAATGGAAAGTGGAATAAACTACTACCCTTTATCCAAAGTAAATCCTCTCTGATTACATTTTTACTGACTTCCTAAGGATAAGGCACTAATTACACATCAAGAAGTCGTGTTACACAGTATTCCATAAAATTATTACTTAAAGAGGAAAGGATTGAACTCAGTGTGTAGAGAAAATTGTGCCACCAGGGTCGACTAAAACAGTGTCTATTAAAAGAGAAGTTATTGTGAAGAAGAAAAGATGCTAATAGAGTTTTTCAAAGATCAGCCTTGTGAGGAACCCTTTTTTATATGTGGCCATGGAGGAGAAGCAGGTGTAGACTCATGGAAGTGCCTGACAATACAAACTCAGGACATTCTGTCTGAAACGGAGATCAGCACACAGGTCATTAATAATTCTGTGGCCTTTCCATCTGAAACAGAGGAAGTAAGGTGAGACTGAGCAGCTCAGCCTGTTGCTTTTAAAACCTGGTAACAAGCACATCAGCAGTTCACCAGTTGGAGCTGCCTCAGCCACTGGTGGGTGATGATGAGTAACCAGCATGACACAGCTGTCAGAGCTGTGAAGGTGCTAGGATGCATTAGGCCTAGGTGTATTTTTAATATTTTAGTAAGGACATGGGCGTTTGCAAGCCGTAATTAAGATTCAGGATTTCAACTGTTGCAGTAGTGTAGCACACTCATGGAAAAGGAAGCATCCCGAGCAGCGTCCATTTCAGTCAGTCAGATCAAGCCCAGGCATCTGTGAGACAACCCTAGACTTCCCAGGCCAGAGCTTCTTGGAATGTGGGAGCTAAAAGGTGCGAGATTTGATGAGGGTTGGCTTCATCTTCAGGTAAAATGCACGTGGCCTGGCAGGACGGCCACCTCGCCCACCAGTGTCACAGGTTTACAGAGAGGAGCTCACTTGAAACCCCACTAGACAGGTGCAGCACGTGCTGCTCCTGCCTCGCACCCAAACCCAGGATAAGGATATCAAATAATCCACTTCTGCTAGTGCACAGCGTGCCCAAGACCGCTGACTCGTACACAGATGGGAAAAAAGGGAATCGGTGGATTGGATGGAAGCTGCCGCAACCCGCAGCAGCGCAGGCTGTGCGGCCGGGACAGCAAGCATCGCATCCCTTTGCACCCACCGAGCTCGGGCTGGCGGCTCAGGGCCACCAGAGAGGCACGGCCCGCTCCCGACCCGCGCGTTCCCGGCGGGAAGCGGCTCCCCGCACCTCCGCCCGCCCGCCGCGCGCAGCCGCCGCGCCCGCACCTACCCAAGCGCTGCGCCAGGCAGGAGGAGGCGGTGTCCGAGGGGTCCCCCAGGAGCGAGGCGGCCACCGGGATGCTGTCCTGCAAGCGGAGCACAGCACAGGGCACGGCTTAGTCCCGGCAGCGCGGGTTAGAGGCGGCGGGGCCACCCCCCAGCGCCGCGGGGCTGCGGGGGACGGGCGGGACCCCGGCAGCGACACTCACGCGGGGGCTGCACATGGCGACGGCCAGGCTGGCGAGGGCTGGCGCGGCGCCCACCCAGAGGAAGAGCGAGTCCCGCAGCCGCATGGCGTGGAAGTGCACCCGCTGCTCGCCCAGCTGCCCGCTGAAGTCGTGCAGGGCGATGCCG
>VXAX01003160.1:116884-131503 GCA_013399835.1 Leptocoma aspasia
TCCCCGGGCCTCCCCTCCGAGAGTGCACAGACCCCAGCACGAACGCGCACGCCCGGGTACAGCCCCTGGGAGCGCGCCTCCTCCGTGCCCCCTACCTCCTGAACTTGCACTCTCCCCGGACGGTGCACACCCCCTCCGTTTCCCACTTTTCCCCTCCCATCCCCCTGTGGAAAGCCACAGCCCCCTCCCGGTGCACACGCCCTGTGTGGGAACACCCGCGGCCCCGGTGAGCACCCGCTCCGTGCACGGCTTCCCGGGGCTCACACCTCCCCCGGCCTTTGCCCCGCTGCCCCCGTGGGCAGAGGGATAAAGCGGAGGCAGCCGCAGGGATGGGGAAGCCCCACTAGGTGGCAGGTGAGCCCCTGCGTGCGGATGCGCGCCTGCCACATCGGTGGCTCCGGGGAGTCACCCGAGAGGAGCCCCGGGGTTTCAGACTAAAGGGAAAGGGATAGCGTGGTGCTGTGCAGCCTCGGGAAGGGGGAGGAAGGTCACGGCGACCTTGGATTCATTCAGCTGTGGAGGTTTTCGGCATTGGGGAATCTACAAAGCAAGTGATTCGGGTTTGCATAGCTCTGGAGAATACGGAGCCGTGAATAATTAAAAGCCCTACTTTGGGTGTGAATTTTGTGCTCATCACTCTTTTCACCGGCGCACAGCAAAGTCGGTCATTACTGGAGAGGATTTTCAGTAACTGTACCGTCTGTTGCTGATAAAGATATTGTCGGCTCCCTGATGGCCGTGGGTCCTTTACAATTGGGAACATGTATCTCCACCCCACCGGCAGGGCAATCATCGCTGCACAAAGAACAAGCACGTTAAGGGTACACATTGGCTTTTTAATCAGCATTTCCTCTGCCTCCAGTTCCCTACCTACCTCTAGAAATCAAAATACCCATTCTGAAATGGTAAGATTTCGCTTTCCCATTGAAGAAATGGGTGGAGGGAAAGGAACCCTTCATCACTTTTCTTCCCTGAGCCGCTCCAGTTCTCCTGGCATCTGCCAAAAGAAAATCCTCAGCCCTGCTAATTTCTGCCCATGCTGCCGCACTGACACTAAATCCCGGGAGGCAGCTAAGCCCGGCTCAGCTGCCATACCCCGACATCCCACGGCACAGGATCAGCTTGGAGAGAGGGGGGAGTCGTACGCCACCTCCCCTGCCCTACATTTGTCGCTTGCTTCTTGCACAAAGCATTATGGGATGTATGGTGTCAGCCCCCCACTCTGTCCCCTGCCTCGCTGCTGAAACACTCATTGTGCTGGTCCTCCCACGCCCCCCACTCTACAGCCAGGCCCAACTCTTTCCCTCGACATGGGTTGGCGTCCCACAGGGTGAGGGAGAAGCTGAGTCTTGTGTTGGGGCTCAAAAATCAGCCTTTCCCTGTCTTCACAGCCTGTTGCAAACTGATGCTTTGCCTGTGGCAACTGTGAAAACAGGCAAATAGGTGACAAAAGCCACCTTGGAAAGGAGAGACTGTTGGCTGCACGCACCAAACACTTCTGTCTCTCTGCTTATTGCAGCTGCAGGTTCACTCTGCAGCTGGGTAGGTAGGCCTGCCAGCTAAAACAGCCATCAGCCAGGAGCATTGCCAGAATAAAAACCTAGGTACAGGTTAAAATGTCTGCTGGGAGCCACACAGGTGGTGGTGGTGAGATTCCTGTGGTTAGACACCTGCAGGTGACGGAAGAATTTGCCCCAGGCTTGCTTGATCAGTGGAGCGAAGAGGAAATATTAGGGCACAGTTCACCTGAGCTGCTTTAGGTCTCTCTTTTGAGAGCAAAGGAACCCCTCTTACCTGCTTTCCATTGACTTGAAAGGAGATGAGGGTGAAAGGTAAGGCATTGCACAGCTTTGCAGACAGATTTATTTATGCAGGCAAATCCTTCTCTAAGTGTTCAGTGCCAGTTTCTTTGCTATGCTGGGTCAGAATTGGCTTTTGCAATGTAGAATCTGTTCTAACAAAGTTCCAGCTCTGTGTGTCTTCCCACAAAGTAGAAGTTTGGGCCTCCTTGAGTGCTAAGCCTTTGTTAAAGTCATCTGCTGGACTGAAGTAAGAGTTTTCTTCACTGGTCTCTCCACGTCAGGTGCAAATGTCTGGTGTCGTTTCTGAGGCTGTCTCCAGGCTTGCTTCTCCCTACAAGGAACTGCCCCTATTTCATCACGCTGTGATCTGTTCCTCTTCTCACCAGGAGTCTTCTCCAAAGTGCTTCTAACTTCCCTTATCCTAAACCCTGCAGACCTCTAAAAGTAAGTCACAGGGCTCCTCTGCACATTAGCAGTTCTGTGTATTCAATGCTTTTCTGTGAAATGCAGCTGCTCTCTGTAAATCATGCTAAATCCCTGTTTAAGCTCAGAAAAGGAAAAACATTCATCTAGTGACTGAAATGCTGGTTAAGCATTTTTATTTGCAGTGCAGGTGTGTGAGTAGAGCTGTGCAGAACCAGACCATCAAGTGTGAAATGAATTTCTTGATTACAGCACTGCAAGGTCATGAGAATCCCTACAAAATGAGAGGGGAAAGCACTCTATATGTGCATGGAAGCTCCTGCATTTCTTTTAAAATGCTCATCTTTTTTTCCTGTGGCCTCAAAAGCAGCACCCGTAAGTCTGCCTTGTTTGGCAGGTATGAGGCTGCAATGAGCCTCAGCTGTAGTGAGACACTGGTGAGAAAAATAAAGATAAAGCAAACACACCTTGGCAAAAGCACTGCATGCTTATACGGATGTGTATGTATTGCTGCTCAGGTGGATTTTTACTGATCATCATCTCTCCTCCAGTACAGTTCTAAGTGAGGAGTAAATCTTCTTCCTGTAACTGTGGAGTCAGGACCCATAAAGCACAGTTATGAACTGGGATATCACTGAGAGCAGCTTTTATTTCTGATTCCAAAATGGATTGCATGCTTTGGCTCCTGCATGAATAAAGGGTGAATTTGACATGTGGGAAGGCAGGTAACCATTAGCATGTGTCAGTGAACCTCCTGTTGATGCCTAGGATGTTCTAGTTTTCTTGATTTGTCATCCTTCTGCAGAGGAGTAAATGACCCTTGATAAAGCCAAGCAAAACCTTCCAGCTGCTCTGCTAAGGCTCCATGACACCAGGCTGCTGCTGCAGTAGCTGTGCTGTAGTCCCAGGCTTCCAGAGACCTACTTGGTTTAAGACTTGGATGCATATTGTATGTAGACTTCCATCAATGGCACTGATGGGTGAGGGGGCTCTTTTCTCTCCCTCTACATCAAGGCACCTGAGGATTGGGAAAAAATACTTCCTTTTTTTTTTGTTGTTTTTCCCATCATTGAATGGTTTTTCTCAGCTGGATCCATCCTCTGATGTAGATTGTTGTGCCACTGCTCAAAAACTTGTGCTGGCATCATGGAAGACAGAATCAGGCAAGCAAGAAAGGGAGAAGTGTTTCTGCTTACACTTTACTGTTACCATGGTTGTGATGCTGTGGCCACCTAAACCCATTTAAGGTGGGGCTGGCCCAGTCCTTCTTTCTTGTGCTCATCTAATATGATGATAAGTCAGTCCGTGGAATCAAACTGGTCAAAACCTATTCCTGGGATCCTGGTGTGGGTTGTTGGTTAGATGCGATAGGAAGTTGCTCCTGAATCATCTAACCGTGGCCTCAGGGGTAACCTGAGGACTCAAAACACTTTGTCAAGTGTAGATCAGCCTGAGCTGTAGTCTCAGAAAAAGAGATGGAAAGAGAATCCAGGTTAGAACTTCTGAAAAAGTTGCAGAAAATGGAGGAATCAGACTTGTGAACTTGTATGAAAATCAGTTTAAGAGATCTGCAAGGGGACTGCACCAAGTTCGTGCTATGAATCTTACAATCCAAAGCACTATTAAAGCCAGCCCTCTCTGAAAGTCTGAAAACCACTAGTAGCCAGATGCAAAATATGGATGTACAAGCAATTCCACATCTGCAGTAGCTGCTATGCCAGTATTAGCAGAACTGCTACAACACCTCCTCAGCATACGTGTTGGTACCTAGGCAGGCACTGCCACAAGGAAATTCAGCTCCTGATTTCCAAAAGACTTAAGGTAATAGCTTCTTTTCTTTTTTTTTTTTTTTGGGGGTGGGTGGGGTTTTTAGCCCCAGCTGTTAGGACTTCTGTACAGGTGGGATGAAGCCTGGAATGCAGGTGGCACAGCGATTCTCTGTCAGTTATGCTCCTCTCCACAGTGTGTTTGATTAGAAATCATGTCTCTTGGGTTTTGTGCCTGACTGGCCCAGTAGCCTCCTGCAAATCCCTTCTATGTCGCTTTATTTCGCTCCTCTGCAGCCTAGAAGAGTACAATAATTGTTGCCTATCTCACTGCAGCTGAACACAACTCCATGTGACACAGAGCTTGCAAGGGCCTCTGTGAGCCCAGACTAAATTTCTGCTGTTATCAAATCAGTTTCCTTTCATTGTCATATGAGTCATTGGAGGACCTTGTCTTAGATCTGTTGGAGCATTTGAGACATGTGGTTTTGTAGCTGCTGGACAGGAGGCACTAACACAGAGTGACTCATTGCTCCCCTCAGGGACAGGAGGTTTATGCAGTCAACTGGAAATCATATTTTGTATGCAGATAGACCACTTCATGATGGAGAATCCCAAAGCACCTTACCAGCACCAGCTCTCCTACACAAGTGTCAGCAGCTGTAGTGAGATCTACAGGAGCAGTGGGTTGTTACACACCTGTGACCTGACAGGGAAGGGCACAGGCGTGAAAGCCTAATGGAACTGACTTTTTGAAAGGCTGAGAAGGAAAGGAAAAAACCCCATGAGACAGTATTGAAAAATGTTTTCCTTTATATTGCTCAATTCAATTCCTAGATCTTATGTGACATTCAACACACCTGGTGGATCCCGATATTTTTCTGTCCCTGGGTCACCCAGCATGGTGCAAGGCCAGGGCAGAGGGTATGTGGTGTCCTTGAACCAGAGGGAATGTCTGTCTGCTGCAGACTTAAGGGCTCACTTGTCTGCTCAGGCTGCAGAGAGTCACGTTCATAGCCATGGAAATTACTGATTCAACATGCAGCACTGGCAGCCACATAAACAAAGGTTTGACCGAGATTCAGGCTGCTTTGGGAGTGGAATGAAATTCCTTTTTTTGACAGATAGTTTGCTGTTGCCATGGTTATGGAACTTGCTGCACTTCTGGTCTCTTCCCCACCCCTCTGGGTACTTTCCTTCTTCTGATGCCAGGATTTCCATGAATCTTCTTTTGCTCTTTACACTGAGCCTTGGACATACTAGTCTCTGTCACAAGACACTTAACCTGCAGGTCCAGCTGGATGTGCCTGCACACGGCTTGTCCCATCCTCCAGCATGCCAGCAAGGGCCTGCCTCTCAGTCTGGTTCTCCAAACAGACACTCTCTTTCATTACTTTTTAAAGTAATGTCGTGGCCTTTTATTTTTCCATTTGCAAGCAAGCAAAACTAGCTGTACAAAATCAGCTTTGATTATTTTGCATCCTATTCCCTGGGCAAGGCAGGAAGCTAACAGGCCTGGCATTGTCCCTTAGCAGCCTCACAGTCTTCACTCAGAAGTTGCTCAGCTCAATCCAGTTTTTATTCTTGGCTTTCCTTTCCTGCTCTGTTGAACAGCAGAAAGAGTGAATATCGCAAACAATAGTTTGTACATTACTAGAGAGCAGCAAATGTCACCTGATCCATAAGTATATGGCTGCTTTGGCCAGGATCTCCAAGTTCCTACTACAGTTCTTGAAAATCATGATTTAGATCTGGTGTGTATTTTATTTCCTAGCACAAGTACAACACAAACACAGCTACTGTTTGACACCTCATCACTGTATCTGATGTTATTGGTGATTATACAGGATATAACTTTCGCAAACATCACTTCAGTGATCTTTTTCCAAATTCCTGAGTCAAAAAACATTTAAAATAATAATTCACACTAGTAGCCAAAGATGGGGGAGCTCCCTATTTGCATGACAACAGAACAGACAGAATAGTTTCGCTGTCAGAACACATTACCCTAGGAAAATGTTATCAGTGCCTTTACTGCATTTTCAAAGTATGATCCCAAGAGGCTGAAACTGCATTTTCAAAAAGTCTGTGTCCCACCCTTGAATAGCAGCTGAAAAATATCCCTCTCTGCTGCCTGTCAGAAAGCATGAGAAATTATCTCCCTTTTCTGCTTTTGTGTTTGAAAAAGCTGGTACCAGGCAATGTTGTTGCTATTACAGTGTCCTGGGCTGGATGATGACCTTCCTCAGGATTGAAAGATTTGTGTGCATGAAGTTAAATGTTTCTCATGAGGCAAACACAAATTGGTGAAAAGTACCCCTAAATCCTGTGAAGACCCATAAATGGGAAAATGGGAGGAGAGAGCAGGACAAAGGAATTCATGCCATTTGGAAGTTATACCTTTTTTTAATGCACTGAGAATCTGAGCCAGCCTCTACACAAATCAATTGAAAAAATACCTGCTCCTGTGAGCAGAAGATAAACCTTGTATTGATGAACCTCACTTAGCCATTGTGTAAAATGCTGCAGTGTGTGCTCAGAGGTAGTGCTGGATGGTTTGCTTACCCACCTGCATCCCCACCTGCGCCAAGGTGAGGCCGCAGCCAATAAAACCCGGGCAACTCTGCGAGGACAAGTCGACTCTCTCCTCTATCAAGCACCTATCAATCACCTACACTGATGTCCTCGAGTGATAATGCCAGCACCGGCGCAGTGGTCCTCTGTCACCACACCCCAATTTTGCCGCCTTTTCCTCATCACTGCAGCTCCAGAGCAGGAATTCCTTAAAGCACGAGGGGAAGGAAGGGATGGAAGTGGTGCTTTCAGCTGCGCTCTTGGTTCTATCTTGGTGAGGACGCTTCCAGCTTTAATAAACCAGACGATCAAAGCCTTTGTGTAAATCCTGCCGTCAGGAGAACGGCTGTACTGCTGCACTGACAGCACAGCCCAGCCCTGCGCAGCTCCCCCAAACCCTGCTTTTCTCACACCCAGATCACCTCCCTCCAGCCCAACACGGGACGGCAACTGGTGCCAAGGAGAAAGAAATCTCTCAGTCATTTTCTTTGCCAGTAAGACAGATAGTTAATATACATATGAGTGATCTGGGGCCAGTTTTTTTCAGCCTTCAAAATCATATTTCTTTTCTTTCCACTCTTCTGAAAATGCACATCAGAGGCACCTGAGAGGCCAACGCAGCTGCTGGATGAGGTCTTTACAATTAATTTGCACGATCATGCCTTTAGCAAAGGGAAAAAGAAAGTGTTAACGAGTTGACAAGCACACTCTTTCTTACTGCAAGCAGCGCTGCCAGCCGCAATGTAACTGCAGGGAGGAGAGAGCAGGGTGGTGGCAGAAGACCTTGAAAAAATTTTCTTTGTTCAAACCGGTTACAAAGACTCCTGCTTCCCTAACATACCAAATCCGAGCTGGTCGAGGGAGGCGACGGATTCAGTAGAAATTAGACTTAGTACTGATGCAGGGCAGCGTGTTGCTATCGGGGTTTCAAGGATGAGTCGTTGGGGTGGAAAGAAAAAATTTTAACCAAGGAGAACCAAAACAAAAAAGGAGTATTTGCTGGGCATGTGGCTCCTGTAGCGCTGCAGTTCCAGATTCTGACCTGACAGCTGCAAATTAGGGTCTTGCCAGCGTTTCTACCCTCTGACACTGCCATTTGCAACAAGATCCTCAGACTGTGCAAATTTGTCCTATTTTGTTCAGCCCGAACATACACACACACACCCACCCACCCCAAAAAAATCCTGCTTATGAAAGAAAGGAGCAAGACCAGATTTCAAGAATAACTCAGACAAGCAAGTGAATATTTTCTTNAGCCTTAGTGTGAACGAGATGAACCAGGAAATAACACTGTCACAGGTCCATTATGTGCTGTGGGAAACCACGTGCACAACATGTGGCACTATGCACATGAAAGGTGCCATGTGGTCCTGGGATGTCCTTTAGACCCTTCTTTGGGGCTTCTTACTGCTGTAATTTTTGCTGACAAAGTGCTGCAGTGAGAGCCCTTAAGCTGAGGCTGGGGGGTTTCCTTTCTGAGAGTACTAAGTGGGGTTCTGGCTGACAGCCTTGCTCCAGGTTTTGTTTTGTGGAAGCAATCCTTAGGTTGTGCAATAAAGAGGAACTGGTGAGAAGGCAGGTGCTCTCAGAAAAAATTAAACAGTCACAGAGTTTTTTAACTATTCGCTAGGAACAATGACTTGTAGCAGCAGTAGAAGAGAAAAAAATTATCTCGCGATCTGGATGAAGCTCATTGTGGGGAGAATGCACCAGAAGCTCCTGGCCTCAGCAGGGATGGCCCAGGATGGGCAGCACTGGCAGGGGCTATGGGGCAGCTGCCCTGGCCCTGGGCCCTGCTGGCAAGCATGGCAGCGCTGTAGGGGTGACCCTGCTCCGTGGGGGTGCTGCCTGGGAGGACATGGGGGCTGTGAATACAGCAGGACCATGGCCCAGACCTCACCCACTGGGGCTTGTTGGGTGACCAGAGCCCACCCAGCAGACAGGCTGGTGTGGGGCCACTGCTGAGAGTGTAAACACCCCTCACTGTCCAGTCCTGGATCATCGTGTGCATGTCTCATCAGGCACACATTGGCATTAACCCTGGGTACTGCAGCCTGAAGGCAGCTTGGCCTTGATGAGCTGTGGGGTTTAAGCATGGCACTGGTGGGCAGAGACAGACACTGGTGTGCTGGCAGCTGCAGGCAGAGGGAGGAGGGCTGGACTTTGCTGCTCCCATGAACTCACCCTCAGTGTTGATGCATTGCAGTTTTCTGCTGCTTCTCTGCTTCCTTCCTTTAGGATTTCACAGCTTTCCATGCTGGTGTTGATTCTACCCTGTCCTTCAGCCAATGATGATCATGTTCCTATAATCTTCTCTCTGCCAGCATTTGTACCTTTTCTTGTTAGGCAGGGGGCTGTGCTGCTGGCTTTCCCAGAGCATAGCAATTTTCTCAGGAGTCTGGGTTGGGCTGTGTTACAGCCAGGGTTTTGTTGGGAGCAAGGCTAATGAGGGCCACAGCACACACCTGGGGCTCCTACCAGCCTTGTCCTTCCCCAGCAGCTGGCACAGGTGGCTCCAAGTCACTGACACAGACTGCAAGCAACCTGTACGCAAAACCATGAAGACACATGGAAACGGAGATACCCAACAAAATTTTGTTTGCAAAATGTTCCTTCTCCATCTGCACCACCCTGAGTTCCTCTCAAATGTACCCAGGGTCCTCCCAACCCACCCCTCACTGAGTCTCTGCTGAGTTACAATGATCCACGCTGAGGAGGAAAATATTTGTTTGCCCTAAATGAGCCACCCTAGATGTTCAGCTTGGTCTGTGGTCTAAAACCTCAACTCATGAGGGTCCAAACTTCTAATTTTTGTATAATCCAGCATCCTTTCCCTCAATATACAGGTCTAGGTGCCTCCCTTGGGGGTTTGGGCATAACTTCAAGGTCTGTAAGGAATTTCCATCCTTCTGAGAGGAGCCACAGACAAGGAGTGGGATCTCTGTGAAATGTGATGCTGAGCCATGGGATGGGTACAAGTTTCTTTTTAGAAAAAACATTCTAATGACCCACAAACTATGCTGCAGCACATCCCACAAAAGCACATATTTTCTATTTTAAATTAAAATTACTAAATCTTTCCCTTGGGCTTTTGTTAGCTGGCTTTTGCAACCTTCTAGTGAGGAAACCAGGACTTTCTTCCATCAGTGCCCACTTTAATAGCATAAGACAGAGGCTCTGACGGTGATCGCACCCAACCTTGTAGTGGAAGGATGGAAACCACAAAAGAGAGTGGGGAGAGGACATGTTAGATAAAACTGGGTTGATCCTCTGAGTTTCATTAGACAAACTCTTGACTGTAGTTGTTATTCCTCCTCTCTAATATCGAGAACGACTGTGAACAACCTTGCAAGCTGGCATTTCACCCGCCCTGCCGCCATTTCCGCAGTCCCCTACCCACAGTGCTTTTACACCCTGGGAAATCAGCCTGGCGAGTGAAAATGTTGTAGGCTTTTTTTGTTGTTCCTTTTTTTTNAAAGGGAAAAAGAAAGTGTTAACGAGTTGACAAGCACACTCTTTCTTACTGCAAGCAGCGCTGCCAGCCGCAATGTAACTGCAGGGAGGAGAGAGCAGGGTGGTGGCAGAAGACCTTGAAAAAATTTTCTTTGTTCAAACCGGTTACAAAGACTCCTGCTTCCCTAACATACCAAATCCGAGCTGGTCGAGGGAGGCGACGGATTCAGTAGAAATTAGACTTAGTACTGATGCAGGGCAGCGTGTTGCTATCGGGGTTTCAAGGATGAGTCGTTGGGGTGGAAAGAAAAAATTTTAACCAAGGAGAACCAAAACAAAAAAGGAGTATTTGCTGGGCATGTGGCTCCTGTAGCGCTGCAGTTCCAGATTCTGACCTGACAGCTGCAAATTAGGGTCTTGCCAGCGTTTCTACCCTCTGACACTGCCATTTGCAACAAGATCCTCAGACTGTGCAAATTTGTCCTATTTTGTTCAGCCCGAACATACACACACACACCCACCCACCCCAAAAAAATCCTGCTTATGAAAGAAAGGAGCAAGACCAGATTTCAAGAATAACTCAGACAAGCAAGTGAATATTTTCTTTCATGCCTTGTTCTTTTGCATTTACTGAATTTGTTCCACATGAATGTAGAAACAGCTGCATCAGCAACAGTACTGAGGCTGGAACCTTATTAATATTTATGCCTGGTAAGCAGAGCACACAGGAATCAAAATGCTTTCCCATCATTGGTTCAGGGACCCCAGCATCCATTCAATATCTTGCCACGTTTGGGGCCAGGCAAGCGGATTTGTTAGAGAGCAGATCAATTTCTCATCAACACTCTCACCCGGTAGTAGGCAAACTGCCCTTTGCCTCTTCTTACCTGCTCTTTGCTTCTTGTCATTTAGTAATTTCCCAATTAGAGAAACCATTTTTCGTCTCTCTTTTGCACTTCCGTAGTTGATATTCCCATGTACTATATATTCTTGAAGACTTTATAGATGCTTCAACTATTATTATTATTATTATTATTATTATTATTATTATTTGCTTATATTTTCCCCCTCCTTGCTTCATGCTGCCTTATCCAGAATTGCAGTGACACAGCCCCTCTGCTTGGGCACTGCTCCCTCACCCCCTGCCTGCCAACAAAACAAATCCACCTTTTAAACAAGAGCAATCCAAAATGTGGTGGGGGTGCTGAACAGCAGCTGCTTGGCTGAAGTGACCAAGCACCTCTGATTTTTCAGGTTACAAACCACCACCAGCACCACTCCAGTGGCACTCTGCAGGCAGGGATGGCTTGGGCCAGCTCCTCCCAGAATCCTGGATCTGCACACCCGAGGCTGCCTGCAGCCAGCAGCACCTGAGCAGGTTTCTAATGCAGCTGCAGTGCAGGGAGAGGAGCTCAGCACACCCTGGGCACTGGGGCCCGTGGGGAGCTCGCTGGCACTCCCCCTGCATCACACCTGCCCAGCTCCTCCTGCTGTGTTCAGCACACTTGGGAAGTTTGGGTTCACAGTGGGAGCAGGCCAGAAGCAAATCCAGACAGAGACTCCCTGGATGTTACAGATCCCACCACGCTGAGCCCTGTAAACCCTGGGGTTTGTGGCTCTGGCAGCAGAAGGGACAAGCAAAGTGATCTGATCACACCCCTCCCTCCTCAAACATCATCACTCCAGCCCTAGGAGTGCTATTGAAGGCTCCCTGATTTTTCTTGCATTTTGTTGCATGCTGTGTCCCTCATGTGTTGGGAACACAGGCAGCACAGCCCAGCTCAGCACTCAGGAGCCAGCACTGAAGTGCTTTAGGAACCCAAGCCAACTGAATTATGTGCTGTAATGTGTTCAAGAAACACTGACACACTTGTCAAACTCTTCACAATTCCTCCTTTCTCTTTCCCTTTTTATTTTTTAAATTTCTGCCTAGCTTTATAGATCATTGGATAACATTCAGAAAATCATGGGGATGATTTTCTTTTCTTTCCCCATCATTGCCATCAAATGAAGTTATTTGTGAATACATCTGCTGGAAACCAAACCAAACGAAACATGACAAGTCTATTTTCACCGTTGGCAAGGCACCGAGGTGCGCACAGCCCCGTGTGTCACGCCTGGCTGCGGCACCAGGAAGGCACTTTTAGGGAATATGGGAAGCAGGGTGTCCAGAGGGGGACTGCAAGAGGAGCTGGGATGGGATTTTACACCAGGGGAAGAATTCTCTAATGGCAGAAAGCTCAGGAAGCCATAATGCACAAGGAAAAGCCATCCTCTCCGATAAAATACAGCAGGATTTGGAGTTGCAACATCCCAGTGCAACCTATTACTAAATCGTTAGCAGTGAAGTAATATTCTAATAGTTACCAATTTGACTAATAAGCCTCCAAGGCAAAGGAAAAACAAAGACAAAAGGCTCTGCCTGATGCACCAATTTATCCTGGTGATAAACTCCTGAATCAGAGACAACCATGTTGAGGCATGCTGAGGTTTGCTGAGGGAATCCTCTCCTTCCAGAGAAACACGGGTGNAAATGTGTTTTTGTTTTTTTTTTTTTTTTTTTTTTTTTTTTTTTTTTTTTTTTTTTTGTGCAGCTCGTTCCTGCCGGGCGGGGGGGCGGTTGCCGGGGAGATGGGGATGGAGGAGCCCAGCCAGGGCCGGCCCCGGGGCTGGGGCAGGGGCTCCGCTGACAGACCCAGCAGTGTGATGTGAGGCAGCTCCAGAGAGGGGGGAGAGAGGCACGGGCAGCCAACAGCTGAACACTTCATCTCCCTGCAAGTAACTCACAACAAGCTGTGCCGAACCTTTGAGGAACCCTCCGTCCCAAAAACTCACCTTCGAATTAAAATCGACTTTGTCTGAAGTCTCCTGAAGTGATTTGAACGGCTGCCATTCACCTCTGAGGACTCTGGTCTAGGGGCTGCAGAAAAGCTAGACCTGGGTTTCCTCTCTCATCCCTCTGAAAAGCAGCTGTTTATTTTAAAAAATAAACATTTCACCTATTTTATTTTTCTTACAGTCTTAACAAGTTCTATACAGCAGATATACTTGAATCTCCCCTGCTTCAAAAAGGTGTATTAGTTTATTTTAAGGCAAAGCTGTTGGGGTTGGTTTCTTTCCTCCACTGTTAATAATCTGCTTTCCTTGAATTGGATTTTAAAATGGCTTCCTTTGAAGCCTCAAGCTGTTAGGAATGAGCTTAGCGTAGGTATGGAGGATGTGTAAAATCAGCTACTCCCCTTCACACGGAAATGTCAGTTATTCTCCTCGTAAAAAACTAATATGCAGTGTACAACACGCAGGATACTTGGAAATAATAGTAGCAAACAGTCACAGTACCTGTATTTTGCACCAGCTCTGCTGTCACCGAGTTTTGCTGTGACAGGCTTTTCAGGAGCACACCCGCTGCAGCCATGGGAAAGGCTGGCATTACTTTGAATCATTACCTAGAGCGGTCAGTGGTCCCCTGGAGCTGCTAATCTGCAAGCTATTCTTGAACGAATAATTATAGATGAGGATGTTGATTATGCAGTTAGCATGCCACAAAAAAAAAATATTCGCTTGGAATTACAGCTACACATTGTTTGTGAAGCGTAGTCAACCAAATAATTAAATTGCTCCTGGCTTAGGCCAGTAAAAACAGATTTCACAGGGACTGCAAATGATCGGATTAATTTTTCTCAAAATCACTACTGAAGAGACAAACGTGAGGGTGTATTTTCTAGCATGCCTTTTGGAGATGGGATGCCTTCTCACCGTAAGGCAAACAAAAGAAAGGTGTGGATGCGTTGGCATATCAGTCAGAGGGTTGTGCTGAAGATTGCCTTGGAAGAAGGTAAAATGAGATCTGGAGTAATCCATAGGCAAGGATATCGATCTGCATAAACCAGGTTAGAGAGATTAGGGACATCGGCACGTGGATAGAACAAAGGAGGGAGGCAGAAGAAGAAATACATTGCAGAAATATGGGTTGAAAATGGTGATGTGCTTTAATCTGCACCTCTAGGGTAGCTGAAGTGTAGAATAGATGAAGTAGCCTTCATCTAGCGGGTCACTAAAACGGGGTTTAGTGCAGACCCGCCCGGCGCTGGCTACGGGGAGCCTGCCTGTGCTCTCGGTGGCTGGGAGCAGCCTCCCGAGGGAGCCGCACCCTCCCTCCGCTGCACACGCTCACCGAGACTGTGGTGAGAAACAGGCGATGCCGAGGAGGAGCCGCCACGGCGGGCTGACCGCCCCGAAGGGCACCGGGCACGGCAGGAACCGTGCCGCCCTGCCCGCGCTCTTCCTCCCCGCGACCTCCTCCTCCTCCGGCGGCGTGGGCAAGTGTCGTGCCCTCCCTGCTACCACTGTAATGCCCGCGGTGACATAGGGAGCTGCTCGAAAATAAAGTGGGGGACCAGAAATCACCTCTGGGGACCACATGTTCAACCCTCTCCTGCTCCCCCCCCCCTTCCTTTCTTCATCCCTCAGCGTCTGTAAATCCGCAACGAAGCGACGAAGAGCAAGACCCGCTTGCTGCAGAGCTGAGGGAACCACCCCCCTCAAGCCCCTGGCCCCGGGCAGCAGCCCCCGCGCCATTGTCTGCGGGCCGGTCCCCGGTG
>VXAX01003160.1:132838-175994 GCA_013399835.1 Leptocoma aspasia
CCTCAGATACCGGCACCATGCGTGAGATCGTGCACATCCAAGCCGGGCAGTGCGGCAACCAGATTGGCGCCAAGGTACGGACCGGCGACCCGCTCGTCCGCCCGGGACTCCGCGCGTGGGGCGGTGACTGGTCAGCCGGGATCCGCGTGTCCCGGGGAGAGCGCTGCCGGGAGGGAGAGACCCCGGCTTCCCGCTACGGAGCACCGTCGGGCTCGTCCGTCCCTGGGAGGGTCCGCGCGGGACGGTTCCCGGCTGTTCCACCCTAGGGGGAAGCGCGGTGGGTGCGGCACGCCTTGGGAAGAAGGCTAGGGCGGGGGCGTCAGCTGCTGTCCATCAGCCCCTCGCGGGCTGCAGGGGTCCCGGGCGGGCGGGGGAAGGGGCGCCCAGGCGGTGCCACACCCCTCCCGTCGGTGGGGGGGGGTGTGCAGGGCGCGGTAGCGGCTCGGTCTGGCCGAGGGGCCGCACCCACGCGCGGCGAATCCTTGCGCGCCACGTGGCGGGGATTTGGCCAGGGGGCGAGAGAGGGGCGTGGCGGCACTGACCACCCTTCTGTCCCGTCAGTTCTGGGAGGTCATCAGCGATGAGCATGGCATTGATCCCACAGGCAGCTACCACGGGGACAGTGAGCTGCAGCTGGAGAGGATCAACGTCTACTACAATGAAGCCACCGGTAACGCCCCTCTGTAATGAGCTTCCCGGGGGAGCGAGCATAGGGTGTGCAGGCAGGGGTCCCCCAGCCCTCCCCGCAGTGGGTGATGCCCCAGCACGGCTTAAATGGCTGCTTTGTTTTCCCATCCCTGGATCTTTCCAAATTCCCACACCCTCCATGCTCTCAGCAGCAAATCTCTGGGAAGCGGATGGGAGCACAGCAGGGCTCCTGTGACACTGGCTGCCGACTGCAGAGCTGTAACGCTGCTGCTGGTTCCTCCAACAGGTAACAAGTATGTCCCCCGTGCCATCCTCGTGGACCTGGAACCCGGCACCATGGACTCCGTGCGCTCCGGTCCCTTTGGACAGATCTTCCGTCCCGACAACTTTGTCTTTGGTGAGTGGCTGTGGGATGGAGGAGCTCCCAGAGTAGGAGCTCCACACACGGGAAAGACTTGGAGCGAGCACGCAAGTGACCCTGGGGAACCTGAATCCCCACAGCAGAGTGGGGATGGAAGGGAGGGGAGGAGCCCGGAGGGAAGGGGCAGTGGCGTCATCTGTGTTTGTCCCTGGGGCTCTAATGTGGCACCTGGCTTGTGGTCTGCCCCGTAGGTCAGAGCGGGGCTGGCAACAACTGGGCCAAGGGGCACTACACGGAAGGCGCTGAGCTGGTGGACTCTGTGCTGGACGTGGTGAGGAAGGAGTCGGAGAGCTGTGACTGCCTCCAGGGCTTCCAGCTGACCCACTCTCTGGGCGGAGGCACGGGCTCCGGCATGGGCACCCTCCTGATCAGCAAGATCCGGGAGGAGTACCCCGACCGCATCATGAACACCTTCAGCGTGATGCCCTCGCCCAAGGTGTCGGACACGGTGGTGGAGCCCTACAACGCCACCCTCTCTGTGCACCAGCTGGTGGAGAACACGGACGAGACCTACTGCATTGACAACGAGGCCCTGTATGACATTTGCTTCCGCACCCTGAAGCTGACCACTCCCACCTACGGGGACCTCAACCACCTGGTGTCGGCCACCATGAGCGGCGTGACCACCTGCCTTCGCTTCCCCGGCCAGCTGAACGCCGACCTGCGCAAGCTGGCGGTCAACATGGTGCCTTTCCCGCGGCTGCACTTCTTCATGCCGGGCTTCGCCCCGCTGACCAGCCGCGGCAGCCAGCAGTACCGCGCCCTGACGGTGCCCGAGCTGACGCAGCAGATGTTCGACTCCAAGAACATGATGGCCGCCTGCGACCCCCGCCACGGCCGCTACCTGACGGTGGCTGCCATCTTCCGGGGCCGCATGTCCATGAAGGAGGTGGACGAGCAGATGCTCAACGTGCAGAACAAGAACAGCAGCTACTTTGTGGAGTGGATCCCCAACAACGTGAAGACGGCCGTCTGCGACATCCCCCCGCGCGGCCTCAAGATGTCGGCCACCTTCATCGGCAACAGCACGGCCATCCAGGAGCTCTTCAAGAGGATCTCGGAGCAGTTCACGGCCATGTTCCGGCGCAAGGCTTTCTTGCACTGGTACACCGGCGAGGGCATGGATGAAATGGAGTTCACGGAGGCCGAGAGCAACATGAACGACCTGGTCTCTGAATACCAGCAATACCAGGATGCCACTGCTGATGAGCAAGGCGAGTTTGAAGAGGAAGGAGAGGAGGATGAGGCATAAAGTTGAGATGGGTAGGAGTTAAGTATAGTCTGAGCAGGCAAGTATTCATTGAGAGAAGGAATCTGTGCAGTTGTGCTGAAGCATGCATTTTTTAATTTGGTGCTCTCCACTGTTGCTTCTGTCAGCAGTTTTGTATCCTTGACTGTCCAATGTAACAGTAGTTGCAAAATACTTCAGAGTCTTCTGTTGAAATGGTTAACTTCTCAAACATAAAGGCTTTTTGTGTCCTAAACTGTCTCCTCTACTTTATTTCTCTCTAGATTAAGCAAGTAATTCTTGTGTAGTTTTCTGTAGCTTCTCTTCTCAGTTTATTCCTGAGCCTCAATGAAAGGTTAAGCTCAATAAACCAATAATTCTCATGCTGCAAATTCAGCACATGGAAACTGTAGTAGCTCAGCTAAAGATGCCAGGTATTTTATAGAATCTCCTGTGTTTAACAGTTTAGCTAATTTTTGAGGCAAGCGCTTCTTTATCTGATAAAAACAAGTCACTGCACTTGAATCATGCAATTCCTCTTTATGGACATACATGGTAGAGAGGTCAGAGAGAAGGTATTGAATTCCACATTACAGGCTGTTAAAACTGATTTGACAGGATAGCTGCAGGCTTCCCTACTGCCATTCAGCAGCTTATTTAACTTGTTCCAGGGACTATAGTACAGGCATATGGGTGGCTGACTGTGATTTGACTTGATGCTGAGCTCACTTATCTTCCCCCAACTCTCCTCTCTGTATAGAAAACTTCCATGCAGAGAAGCGTAAGTTTGTACTAGCAGGTAACTTGAAAGCTCAAGTAAAAACCCAAGCTTTTTCTCTTCAAGAATAAAATTTGGGTTTCCCAAAAATAGCCACTAACCTTCCCTTAACTGTAAAGGGATTGATTCTACAGGTCAATCAATTCCCTTTGGGAGATATGAGGTGATGGGCAGATTTCTAGGCTCAAAAGGCTGTCTAGAGCATACCATCCAATCTTAGACACCTGGAGATAACCTGACAGTAGGTGTCTCCAAGTTACATGTTTACAGGGCAATTGTTTGCTCCTGGTCCCTGCAGCAGATGAACCTCTCCCCAGGCAAGGGAGAGCAGTGCAGCTGCACCCTGCTGTACAAAGGTAAGTGTTGTTTCTTTATAGTGAGGGAGAGGGGATTGATGTTCCTGTAGGATGCAAGAACCCTGAATGAATATACAATGTTGTTCACAGTAGTAAGCAAAGTTTTATAGATGCTAATCCTCCTACAAAGCAAGGGTGAAATCCCTTATGGAGTTTAGCAGTTACCCGATACATAAACTCAGTCCTTAGTTCATCCAAACACCACTTAGGGGAGTGGTCCTGCACTAAAAAAAAAAAAGTGTTGCTGAGAGAACTGCTACCAATGCTACAGTTACTGCAGTCCTTACTGCTCCGAAAGAGCTGGTATTCACATGTGTGCAGCCTCTATTGTGATCCTTTGCTGAAATGCTTGCAAGGCATTACTGGAATAAAGAATTAAAAGGGAGCTGCTGTGCATAACTAATATCTTGCCTGAGTCCTCTGCCTGTGAACACTGCTCTGAATGTGCACTGTTCTTTGCTGATGGGCCTGGCTATGCTTGTGTGTGCAGGACAACAGGCTAAAGCTTTTCTCTCCTCTGTAGATTTGGTTTCTGGTGTACAGAGGAGTGAGAAGCTCGTAACCTGCCTGGACTGTCAATAAACAAATACAGCGGTGTATACCCACAACAGTACTTGTATTTCTTAACACCTGAGCAGTTCTAGGATTAAACATTAGACAAATTGAGGTTGTTTTAGTAACTGAGTTAATACATGCTGCCTAAGGCCCTTTGGGGAAATAACACAGTATCTGGTTGCCACAGTAACCTTGCCTTCAAATTACCTAGCTGGGTTGCACTTGAAACTGTTGATCATATAGCTTTGAGTCAGCAAACAAATCTAAACAGTTTCACTAAAAGGAGAGGGGAGACCTTGGTCTTTGATAGTAAAGATCTCCCTTTCAGCTGTGACACTGTAGCAGGCTTCACTAGTATTCAACATGTCTAGCATCTAATTCTTAGTGTAATTACACTGTCTCTAGCTAATCCTTAAATATAGCTACCCGAGTGACACATTTCACTACAGCTCCCTTACTAGAAAGTAGGACACCATCCTACATGGCTTGCTGTTGTTTGTAGCCTGGCTTTTTTTGTTCTAGAGGAAGAAAACCCAGAAATAGAAATACTCTAGAAAGAAAGCTGTCCTTTCATAAATCTTGCATATCTTATTTACCAATTGTAATCATTAAAAATTAAAAATCAAGCCATCATTTCAGTAGGAGTTTAGAAATAAAGAAAAAGGGGATACTGAAAGATTTGAAGGGAAGGTTCAAAGCTTGGTAGGAACAGTAAGTCAAATATAAGGTAGGCTGATTCTCATTCTGGGCCTGGGACCACAGTACCTATTTTTGTCTATCTTTGATCTTTAGCTGTATTTATTGCCCAGGAGACCTTTCATTATAAAAACTGGAGTTCACTGCTGTATGCCAAACAACAAAGAGGTGCCTTCACAGGTCTTTGTGGCTGCAATTGTTCTGTTCAAGAGAGCAGAACCACTGGAAAGATTTCAGATTATGTTATCTGACTGCCTTAACTTCTCCTGGGTGTAGATTTATATTGGTCCATGTAATGAACAATACATTTAGGGCTAAAGGTCTTGCATGAGGCATCCTGTTTGGAAGAAATGGGGATAGATAATACAAATTTAGTGGTCTGCAGATTAAGCCACTTATAATGACTGATTTGTGTTGAGATATAAGTTAATAGTATAAAGCAATCTATTCTCATTTCAATAGATGAGTTGTGGCCTGAAGGGAAGCTTTCTCCTCTGTTGACAATTAGAGCTGATGGTGTTGGGGGAGGGAACAATCTTTTTTTTTTTTTTTAAATTCCCTTTGTTAAATGTGTGGAATTTTTAAGCATGTTAGTAGAGTGTCTTGACCAAGGCAAACAATCAGTGCTTGACTGCTTAAGTTAAGTGCAAGGGAGTAAAGATAAATAAGGTCGAAAGAACAATGAGGCAGCATGCAGGTTTAATTTAAATAGAAATGACAGGAGTCATGGTAGCACTGGGATGCCCTCTCTCCTAATTTCTCTTCCCTGTTTATTTCTCAAACCTCAGTCTAAACCATTGTAGCAACAGTGTTGTGGAAATATAACCCAGTATGTGGTTTGATATTTCAAAACTCTTAATGGGATTGTAAGTTTACATCTGTTTTCCAACAGATGTTTTCCAGTCTTTCATATGGGAGCAATAGTGATTCTCCTCTTCCCAAGATGCATTAAGTGCCTATATAAATCAAAAATTGGGTTGCATTAAGCATAAAATGGTCCTGGTGACCTGATAGTCTAAGAATTAAACTAGAGGCCCATTCTGTTGATAGGTATATCCTTCCAGAAGGTATGAGGTGAACAACAGAATAAGCCAAAGCAGCAATAGGATTTAAAACCTGAAGAAAGAAGATAATCCAGATGTTTGGGTTTCTTCTCCAGTGAATTCTCTGCAAAAACAGGGCAAACCTCTAATCTGTGAGGGGAAATCTGCTCATGGATGATGATATCATGTGCTACATAGCTCAAAAGTGTGTGGTGCTAGCAGGTTTTTCTATTTATGCAAGTTCTATGTGCTTAAAGAAACCATGATGGACTGACAGAGTCCTTATAGGATGATGCTGCCATGCACGACTGCAAAGCACAGCTCTGGTGCCCAGAGCAACTCTGGCAAAGTGGTGCAAGAGGGACAAGTTTTGTTGCCTGACATGAAAAAGCTGGGGCCTCTAACAATGCTCCCTGCATTAGAAAGAGTTCTTCTCTTGTTTCCTTTGTCCTTTGCTCTCCCTGTATGCCCCATGGCCAAGTTATGTGTAAGATCAGGATGAAACCCAGTAATGGCTTTCAGAAGGGCAAGTTTCATGGTTGTTCCACTGAAATCACTTTGCAAACACCCCCCTCTCCCACCCAAAAGAACCTGAACACAACTCCCCCACATCTCATTGTTTTATTACTACTTTTTTTTTTTTTTAAAGGAAGAGCTGTAAATCTATATTAGATTCTGCTTCCCAGTGGGAGGTGCTTTAACCACTGTTTTCTCCTTAATGAAACCTAATATTTTTGTTTGCTATAGCTATGAGGATGTAAAATCTTCTCTGGAGAAATCATGTGACTATCCCCTATTATTTGATACACAACTTTTCTCCCAAAGGATGTTATTCTACTTTTCCGCTCCACATTAAAGCATAATGAACAAATACTTCTAGGGACTGTTCAGAAATGGCAGCCCACACAGGAGTTATAGGTAACATTATTCCTCCAAGCCTGTTTATTGTAGGGAAGGCACTGATTTTCATTTACAAATAATCCCCTTCTCAGTCTTCCCATTTGTTTTTCCAGCTGCTTCTACATTTCTACAGAGCAAAACTTGTGACACTTTTGGTGCTTTATATGTGCCTGGGGTAATCTGAGTAAGGATATTTTTCTCCCCCTTTCTTCAGCTAAAAATAAACCTCTACAGAGAAGGAGCTGATTTTGTATGTGACTTTAAAAAAAATTGAGAATTTTTCACCTTCCAATCTAAAATCCATTCATACTAAGCCCCTGCCTTTTAATACTTCAGCAGTCACCTGTTCTGGTCTGTTTGTTATTTATTAAAATGGGTAAGAGCAGACTATTTGTTGTCAGATACTGCCATTTAAATGGGTCTTATCTTTAGCTTTCCTACAAGAAAAATCAAAATTGAAGCATTTGGTCACAGGAAAGTGCCTCAGGACATGATGCATTTTGGAAAAAGACATTTCTTGGCCCTGAGTCTCCTTGACAGTTGCCCAGCTGGAGCACTCTGAGCAATGGAAACCGAGGCAGAGGGAGGGTGTGGGGTTCACTGTGAAAGCCTGCCCATCCCCAGACATTCTGCCAGCAAAGGACACAGCGCAGGTGACAACTCCTCTCCCTGAGAAGTTTAACAAGAAGTGAACTGTTTCCCTGCTCCTAGCTTCATTCCTATTTTAAGTATTTTATTTGTGAATCTGCCAGAAAGAAAAATTGTGTCTCTTTGAAGTGTGTGTATAAGAAGGCTATCTATTTACAGTATCTAGGTAAAAAAAAAAAAGAAATAATTTAAGAGTAGGTCATTCCCTCCTCCCCACTCAAAGTCATTTTTCCCTTACGGGCAGAATTCCACTTGTAAGGGAAGAAATCAAGTTAACTCTGTTAAATTCTTGTTTATTAACATTTGATTCTTGTTGTGTAGAGATTTTCCAACTGGTCTCAATTTATCCATATGTCATCCTTTATAATCAGGTTATTTTTCTCACTAGACCTCCTTGGAAAGCTTAAGGCATAGTTTTTTTGGTTGGTTTTTTTTTTTGTTTTTGTTTCTGGCAAGAATGCCTCTATCATTGGGGGGGAAAAAAAGTTAATAATAGTTCAGTTTAAGCAGAATGTGAAAAAAACACACTTGCTCCAGAGGATGAAGTGACTACCCTGGCAGAAGATGTGTAGCTTATTCAATGAAAGGTTCTGTGTTGTTTTGCAGTGAAAAATGTTTCCATATTTTCCATGAATGTAATAGAAAGATACTGCCTGCCTCCATAGTGAATAATTAAACAGGGGTTTCAAGCAGAATTCAAATGGTCTCACAACAAGCTTTACAAACACTTAATTAAATTCAAGCATTGACTTCTTACAGCATGCTTCTCTGCATCCTAATGCTGGTCTTATAATTAATAAATTAATTGTGTGGCTGCTTTTTTAAAATTTCAGGGAAGAAATTTCCAGCTCCACCCTAGCAGGCAGGGATTAGAGATTTTATTTGTGTTGAGAAAGCTGCCACTTCCATAGGCAAGGCTGATTCAGTATCCTCCAGCTGCTAAAAAGCATGGTCCTATTCCCTTTGCCCCTCTTCAGGTGCTACCTCTGAGTTATTTCCTCTACCAGCTCCAGGGCATGTCTTACCCTTTCACCAGTCTTTTCCTCTTCCTTAACTCCACAGTTAAGGACAGAAAATTGGGGGGGTGGAAGAAGGTTTTTCTTCAATTAGGTGGTGTGCCAGAGGGAGAACTTGTGCAAAGAAGGAGGGAAACGTGGGCAGCTGGAAGCAGGAGAGAGCAAAACAAGGTATTTGGTTGATTCAGCCACCTAGTGCAACATCACCCTAAACTCTCCTGCAGAGAAACTGGGCAATTTTTAACAATGTACATTGAATCCCACCACAAACTACTGCATCCTTAGCAGATCTCACAAGATGTAGTTCAGAGTTTGCCCAGTGTCAGTTTGAGTTACAAGTAACTATCGGATTGCAAGAAAGCAAGGAGGCTAAGGAACAAAAGAAACAGTAACTGGCAGATCAAAGTCTCTATCTGTACTTTGTTCTCGATGACGTGCAGGAAGTGGACTGCCCTGGAAAACATGATATCAGCATTTCATTTATATTGATGCTGGAATCTTAGTCATCTTTTAACTGGAGGACCCAGTTCATAGGGATATCAGATGCGTTTCACCTACTGAGCAGTCTAAAAAGGTAGATGCAGCCTGGATGGGGGCAGGAGCCATCTGGCTGCTACCCCATCACATCTGGTGTGCCAAGAGGAAATAATGAGATGCTGCATTGTTTTGCTTTTCTTCTCAGTAAATTGCTGCCTGATGATGATCACCACATTTTCCCCTTTTTGGAATAATTTTGTGGCATGTGATCATGTTTATTATGGGAACTTTGGAAGCCAGAGAAGCGGGGTTCTGTTTGCTGTGTCCTGTACAAGCATATTCACAAAAATGCCTGACTCTCAGAGGTTATAATCTAAATTCACAAGAGGAACCATATGGTGTGGAAGAAATATTAGATTCACCGAGACTGTTCTCCCCTCTAAAGGCGCATGGGCTATTTTAGAATTGATTGTGTCTGAAATTGCTCTGTAATGTGATTTTCTCTCACATGCTTATCCTCTCTCTCCTCTTTTGTTCTTGGCCAAACATACAGACCCTCAGGTAAAATAAACACAAGGTCAGAGGGCTCTACAATGAAAGTGCTTTTTCTCATTCATAAAAAACATGCTCAGCTTTGTATTTAATAGCTTCTAATGCCTGTAGTGAGTTGTAATATTGAAATAAAAATAGATTTCCCTTTTAGGTATTTTATTACTAGCATTAAAATTACTTTCACAATTATTCCATCCTCTTGCTGGCAGAATATTCTTCCATCTTAATGCATATTGCAAATGATTAAGCATCATGTTCCAAAGGTGACCACATACAGTCCTCATCATCTGGGAACGTCATAGTTACCAGGTAGAAGACAAACAATAAGGTAATGAACAGAGCCTGCTCATTTGAGTACCAACAGAAAGACTCAAAAAGCCATGTACTCTCTCATATACATGCCTGAGCAACACATGACATCACCCATCACAAATGACCGAGAATAAAGCGGTGGGCAGACGTTTTGTGTGCTTGAGAAGCTTTCCTATTTGTACACTTGTGATTCTTTCTAAAACAATGAGAAATCCCAGGCAGACATGAAAATGTTGTAGGATCCCTGTTGCCTCCCTTGTGCATCCATCGCCAGGCTCCACCGTTGCCTTGGAAACTGGGTAGGCAGGGCTTGAGGCAGGCAGGGAGGAGGCTGTGGCAGAGTTTCGGCTGCCGAGGGGCCCGTGGGTGTTCCTGGGCACATGCCCTGCCTTTGTATGAATGGGAGAATTTTGGCTTTCATTTGTGATTCTGACAACTTACAATTTCTAGAGCTATAATAAAAAAAACCCAAAACAATAGGGAACTCCCATATCTATTTAAGTATCCTTGATGGCCAAGATTTGTTAAAGTGTTTGCCATAAGGAAAGGTTCTGAACTGACATTCAAGTAGTTGACATTTAGTTCAGTTCACTGTGTGTTCATGGATGTTCAGCATTGCTGAAGATGAAGGAACTTGTACCCATAAACATGTACTTCTCTTTACTCAGAATAAAACCTGGAGCTACATCCCCACCCTGAAAAAAACAGTGGGAATCTACAAAGAGACCAGTACTACAGTATCTAAGAATTAGTTTCCTAATAAAAGTTATTAGTTTCCTAATAAAAGCTCAGAATTCTTAGTGGAATAACTCTAAAGGACATCACTGTGCATGTGGGAAGATGACATCTCAGGGAGTGTCCAGGTGTCTTCAAGAGAAGAATCATGTTTCAAGACGGGCCTTTGTGGATTGCCAGGAATATTCTGGCACCCAAAAAGCTCTTCAGTGTCTGTGTGGATCCCGCAGGGATGCCAGAGATGCAGTTGTGTTGCAGTCCCACCAGAAGCTAGAAGATGTAACTGCCTGCTGCTGCCCAAAAAGGTATCTTATGCCTAGAGCAAGTACAAATGTATATGCATAAGTGGTGTGAACAGTAACAAAGGCTGCCTGTGATTAAGTGTTGCTGAAATATGTAAAAGGAAAATACTGACAACAGCTGGGATATAAAGAACACAAACTCCTAAAGAATTTGGTGAAAATATCTCAGTGCCAGCACAGTCCTGGATATTTTGTGATTGCAAAAGCCACATGGAATAGCACCACACTTAATTCCCTGTGTTGCAAAGCTTAAGCCAATCTGTGCTCATGACATTTCACAGCAGCTGAGGTTTCTGCACTAGGGAAGAAAATGAGCTACAGTTGATAAGAAAGTCAATTCACTGGAGCAAACTGAGTGCCACTTTTGAAAATACAGCCAAAAAACTTTTTCAAGGTCATGGCAGCCAAATTCCAGGCAAAGTTATGGGACTTCTTTAGCCACTAGTATTTCCTGCTGTTGATTTAAAAAAAAAAAAAAAAAAAAAAAAAAAAAAAAAAAAAAAAAGTGAAACTGGTGATATTATGCATTGATTTATAATTTATATTGTGTTAAGTACAGCTAACCTGAGTATTATGTAAAAAATTCTGATCATTCTGACTTTATTCTTGATAGTTGTAATGATTTCTCACATCAATTATTACCTCACCTTTGCAAAAATCTCATTGTTTTGAAGGTGTTATAATTGCAATATAATTTTATACTGTAGTGAGAAACTGAGATTAATAAACTGTCAGTCCAGTGCTGCTGATCACACACAGTCTCCCACTCCTTTCTTTCTTTTGGACAGAACCTCTGGGATAATCTAGTCTAGTCCTTTAGTTTGCCTGACAAGGTCAACTAGAACAGGTTAATCAGGGTTGTTCCCCCCTAGGGTTTTGACTGTTTCCAAGACTGGACACACCACAATACCTCTGGGCAACCTGTACCAGAACAAAGCATTTTTGGTTTTGTTTTATTTGGGCTTTTTGTGGGTTTTTTTTTGTTTGTTTGTTTGTTTTTTTTTAATGTTCAGATTCTGTATTTCAATCTGTGTCCACTGCTATCATGTGATATCATGTGTTGCTCAGGCATGTCCACTGCCTTTCCTCCTGTCACTGTGCAGCTCCAAGAGGAGTCTGGCTCTATCTTTTTTACTGCTTCCCATCCAGTATTTATACACACTGATAAGAATCCCCTGAGCCTTCTCCAGGAAAACTGTCCCAACCCTCAGCCACTCCTTGCATGACAGATGCTCCACTTCCTTCATGGCCTTTCATTGGACTCATTCCAAAATGTCCATTTCTCTCTTATACTGGGGACCCCAGAATTGGATGTAAAACTCCAGATGCATCTCACCACAGCTTATCCCCTTCCTTGTTTTGCTGGTAACAATCTTCCTTAAACAAAGATGTTGCTGAACAACTCTTACTGTTGAGGCACACTGCTCACTCATATTCAACTTGCTATCCACCAGGATCTCCAAACCAGGTCATTTTTGGCCAAGCTCCTTTCCATCTGGGTGGTCCCTGGCATGTACTGGTTCAGTGGGTTGTTCCTTTCCAGACACAGGACTTTGCACTTCCTTTGTTAAACTGCATGAGGTACCTGCCAGCCCATTTCTCCAGCCTACTGTGGTCTCTCTGGATTGGCAGCACAATCCCCTGGTGTATCAGTCTCTCCTCCCAGTTTTGTATCATCAGCAGAATTGCTGAGGCTGCACTCTCTTGCCATTTAACTCACTAACGAAGCAGTTAAATGGTGTTGGCCAAGGATCAGACACTGGAGTACAGCACCAGTGGCTGGCTTCTGAATTTCATGTTGCTGGTGTCAAGCCCTCAGCTTGGCAGTTCAGCCAGTTTTCACTCCATCTCACTGTCCATTTACCTAGGCCATACCTCATCAATTGGCCTACAGGGATGTTATAGGAGACAGTTCAAAAGCTTTCACAAAATAAACAATGTTAACTATGCTGAGCCTGTTGATACTTGCAAAGTTTTAGAGCTTCCATTACCATGCTGTCCCCTTGGCGCTTTAATGTTGTGCTTAAGGTGAACTCTGTCCAGTTCCATCATGCTGAACACAAAGTACATTGTTTTCCATCCTCTTTACCAACCTATTCCTTGCTTCATTGTGGGCTGTCATCTCCTTTCCCTGGTGCTAGTGTAAAGCTGTCCTCAACAGGGTGGCCAGATGGGTGGCAAAGCTACTTTCATTTCTGAAAAGCAATTAGAGCTGTGAATCAAGTACTGTTTTACAATCAAGCTCAATAGTTTCTGCACAATCCATTACAGACTCAGCTGAAATTTGTTGCAGATGTTCTTCTTGGTAGCAGTGCCAATACAGGTGTGTATCGCAGTTGGTTCTTGAACTGTCTCTCCTCCCTTGGTCATCCACCATGTACTTATCTCAGTTTTTTTCTATGAGAGATCAAGCAGAGATGCTACTAGCAGGATTCAAAGTTTTCCAAAATGAGGTGTGTGGCAGGTGTCTGGTAACACAGAATGTAACTTCACTTACAGAAAAGAAGCATATCCCATTCCGGTGTGTGTTAAACAGCTATCACTGCTGGATAACTCCCAGAAAAAGCCATTCTTTAGCAGCAGCATAAAATCTCATGCCAGCCCTCTGTGTTCCTGAAATTAGAGCCCCATGTATACACGTTTATCAGCACTATCTAAAACAGAGTTTCATGCTTGAAAGTAGCTGTGGGCTTTAACATCACCACCCAATCTCTGCTTGTTTCAGGTGCCCGAGCTATGGAAAAATTATGCTTGTGCTTCCAACATATTGAAACATGATTAAGCAGGCCTGAGCTATTAATACAGGCTTGAGGGCACTAACAAAACATAGCAGCATGTGTTTTGCTGCTGTGGCGTAGTAGAGGCGAAGGAAGCAAGAGGACGAGCTCTGACAGGTGTGTAAAAACGAGTTAGGCGGTTTTATTTTCTTTTTCACACCAAGATAAGCCATGCCGTATCCGATCCCGGCCTTCTCCCCGACGGCTAAGGCGAAGTTCCCCCGGCGCCCCAAGCCAGCGGCGTTCAGCATGCGGAGGTGCCCGCAGCCCGCCTCTCCCGGACCGTACGAGACCCGGACGCGGAGCCGGACCGGGGCGCGGGAGACAATGCCCGGGCCCGCCCCGCCCCGCGCCATTCCCGCCGCACGTCACCGGCGGGGCGGAGCGCGGCGCCCGATTTAAGGCGCAGCGAGGGGCGCGGTTCCCCCAGCTGCGAGTGCGGGAGCAGCGGCGAAGGAGGTGGTAGCGACAGCAGGGGCAGCTTCGGAGACCGGCACCATGCGTGAGATCGTGCACATCCAGGCCGGGCAGTGCGGCAACCAGATCGGCGCCAAGGTACGGGCGGGCGCGGAAGCGGGGCGCTCCCGCAGGTCGCACCCCGCGGGTGGCGCGCAGCCCATCCCGAAATGAAAAGCGACCCGGGACTTGCTGAGGCATCGTGGCTCCTGCCCCTGTGCCCCCCGTCCCTGCTGCTCTGAGCTGCCGCGGGGCTGGGCGGGACGGGGATGTGCCCGGCCTTCCCGCAGGCAGCCGCGGCCATCCCGCGTTGCCTCGCCCCTCCGCGGCCACGGCGCCAGCTGCCGAGGGAGGGAACGGGAGGTGTTTCAGTGCCACACACCGCCGCCACTGAACGCGTGCAGGTGTTGCCATCTTGTAGCGGCTACAGGGTCTTAAGCCAATGCTAGGCAATGGGAGGACACCAAATTGATATAGCTAGAGATGGTCACCATTTGGATACAAGCTACAAAGGAATTAACTTGCATTTCACTTCTCAGGCTGCTCGTCAGCCTCCTGCTAGTTCAGCTGCTGCGGCCAGCGAAGCCCTTGTGCACTGACTCACCTTCCCACCCGGCAGCTGCTCTGCCATGCAAGGGAGTGGTCAGGGCCGCGGAATGCATGGGCTGCACTGGGGGTGTGTGATTGGCACTAGCCAGCTGTTTCCACTGGCACTGGAAATGGCTAATTGCCATTTTTCAAAAATTTTCTTTAGTTCTGGGAGGTCATCAGCGATGAGCATGGCATTGATCCCACAGGCAGCTACCACGGGGACAGTGAGCTGCAGCTGGAGAGGATCAACGTCTACTACAATGAAGCTGCTGGTAAGTGCCTGCTTGCTCAGATGTGCTCAAATAAATGGGGCAGCCATGACAGTTCACTGAGGCTCGAAAAATCCCCGAACAAGAGCTGTCATCAGCCAGTGACTCCTCTAAGAGACCTTTGTTCTCAGAAAGGCTCTGATACCATGGTAGTCTTGATTTTGACAGTGCCTCTCCAGAGAAATGCAGGGAGGTGGAAGGGAGCACAGCAGGGCTCCTGTGACACTGGCTGCCGACTGCAGAGCTGTAATGCTGCTGCTGGTTCCTCCAACAGGTAACAAGTATGTCCCCCGTGCCATCCTCGTGGACCTGGAACCCGGCACCATGGACTCCGTGCGCTCCGGTCCCTTTGGACAGATCTTCCGTCCCGACAACTTTGTCTTTGGTGAGTGGCTGTGGGATGGAGGAGCTCCCAGAGTAGGAGCTCCACACACGGGAAAGACTTGGAGCGAGCACGCAAGTGACCCTGGGGAACCTGAATCCCCATAGCAGAGTGGGGATGGAAGAGAGGGGAGGAGCCCGGAGGGAAGGGGCAGTGGCGTCATCTGTGTTTGTCCCTGGGGCTCTAATGTGGCACCTGGCTTGTGGTCTGCCCCGTAGGTCAGAGCGGGGCTGGCAACAACTGGGCCAAGGGGCACTACACGGAAGGCGCTGAGCTGGTGGACTCTGTGCTGGACGTGGTGAGGAAGGAGTCGGAGAGCTGTGACTGCCTCCAGGGCTTCCAGCTGACCCACTCTCTGGGCGGAGGCACGGGCTCCGGCATGGGCACCCTCCTGATCAGCAAGATCCGGGAGGAGTACCCCGACCGCATCATGAACACCTTCAGCGTGATGCCCTCGCCCAAGGTGTCGGACACGGTGGTGGAGCCCTACAACGCCACCCTCTCTGTGCACCAGCTGGTGGAGAACACGGACGAGACCTACTGCATTGACAACGAGGCCCTGTATGACATTTGCTTCCGCACCCTGAAGCTGACCACTCCCACCTACGGGGACCTCAACCACCTGGTGTCGGCCACCATGAGCGGCGTGACCACCTGCCTTCGCTTCCCCGGCCAGCTGAACGCCGACCTGCGCAAGCTGGCGGTCAACATGGTGCCTTTCCCGCGGCTGCACTTCTTCATGCCGGGCTTCGCCCCGCTGACCAGCCGCGGCAGCCAGCAGTACCGCGCCCTGACGGTGCCCGAGCTGACGCAGCAGATGTTCGACTCCAAGAACATGATGGCCGCCTGCGACCCCCGCCACGGCCGCTACCTGACGGTGGCTGCCATCNTTAAGCCTTCTGGTCTTGAAGAAACTTCTGTAAAGCAGGCATGCATCTGAATGACTTCTGATAGTGGTGGTGAAGCATGTTTTCTAGAAACTATGTACCCAATTATCCTCTCAGCTTTTGTGACTTTGCCGGATTTCTCAATGTAACAGTTCTGAATCCTAATTCTTACAATGTTTTTTGTCCTTTAATATTAAGAGCACATAAAGGCATGTATTCAAGATCATGGTTTCTGTCTTTCTTAACACCTCTATTGGACAAAGAACAGCTGTTCAGCCTGGGTGGCAACAAGTAAGTTTAAAGACATGTCAGAAATCTTGCACAACTGTGGTATGCTCTGATCACTGAGGCTGACGTGTTCTTAAGATGTATGCTTCTCATGCAAATATGTTTCATGTTTTTCTTACAGGACTCAAACCTACCTATAACTGCATTGAAAATGGAAAGCCAACCAAAATTCCTAAACAAGGCCAAGGCTAAGCACCTCTGACTTGTTTTACAGTTTGTGTCAGCGTAGGAAGTTTTCCACTTCTCTGTTGAAGTCCTTTGCAAAACGCAGGTGTAAATTATGCTTTCCTTCTGGCATCAGAAGCAACCTTAAAAAAAAAAAAAAACAAACACTCATTATAAATTTTATTCTGTGAGTACAGGTAATTAAAATGCTTGTTGCATTTTCCTTGTATTTGGTTACCCAGTAAGGAATCGTAGTAATTCTTATTTTAAGTACTGTTCCTATGTGTGTGGTTGGAGTGTGAACCACAGCAACAGCTGGAACAGCAAGCATACTACTTGTCCCACTCTGGGGAGGATAAAATAAGCCTAAACCAAATTTTTGTGTCCTAGACCCAGTTTCTAGAAAACCTTCCGGTGATCTTCAGAGAAGATAAGATTCCAAAACTTACGTAAGATCCATCTTTGAAAGGTATGTAAAGTACCTGAGCACCTTTGCCTCTTTCAGGGAACAGTAGTTGTGCTGGGCAGTGAAATGTAGCGTTCTTGTCATTACCCAAATTTTGTTAGTATTTGTACTTTGTCTAATCTTTCTGCAAAAAGACAATCCAAAACTAAAACCATTAATCCATTAAAATAAAAAGGGAAGTTAGAACTTCTCTGGCTATACCAAAAGCTTCAAAGTAGTACCCGTGAATAAGGTTAAATTTTTATAATACGAATATGAGTTTGACTTGCCTAAAATTCCACTTACTTTTGCTTTCTATCTGAGACAAACTTTATACATCAGGGATGTATACTTCTTTATATGGAGGTGGGAAATTGTTTAAATTGTTTTGTTCTACCACACACTAAGTAGTTTCAACAGAGCTAAAACCATTTTGACTGATACTCTGTTGCCTTCATGTCAAAGTCCCACTATAGCAAGAGGGACCGACCTCCTTTTGGTGGTGACAAGTGCTGTTTTGTTTTGGGAAAAGAGCAGCAGCATGTCAACATACCCAGCTTTTCCAGTGAATTGTCTGAATTTTATTAAGTCTGTTTCTTTAAAGATAAACAGCACAGAGATGCACAAACTAAAGCACTGTGCATGCTATTTCCTTCTGCCATTAGTGTTTCCTACTACTGTAGTGCTACCAAACTCCAGCCATATCATGCAAATGCAGAATGATGGCACATGCTTTCACCATGAGAGAAACCAGCAATGTATTTGCACTATAATCAGAAGAAGCTTTTTCTACTGTACTACTAGATAAAAATCAAGGCAAGAGAAACTGATGGTAGAAGCATGTGTTACTGAAAACATACTGAACTTAAGCTTTTCCTTCTGCTTCACAATGGAAGATGTCATTTCCAATGCGAGCAGGGAATAATAGGACAATGTGCCCAAGCATTATTTTCTGAGAATGCCATTAGTCTTGTTTCTTTTCTGACAAATATGTATACAGGGGAGCACTTCAGCACAAAGACATGCAAAGTATCACTGTTTTACATTTTATTGGATGGCAATTCCTAACAGTGTTTCCTCTTTGACTTGTCTTCCAAAGAGAAGCTATCAGATTATTGTCTAGTTTCTTGGGATAATTTGCCTTAGTCAGCATCTGGAGTACTTTGGAGCTCAGTGAAACCAAGAAGGATGATAGTTGTTCGGAACGGGGCATGTAGGAGTGACAAACAAGCAGACATGAAATAAACACCTGCATGTGATTGTTAGGAAGATCTCTTGTTCTCATCTTTCCTGTAGCAGACTGCATTACTATGATCAGCAGGGCTGACTTTGAGATATCATTGAATTTTGTGCTGAGATGACATCAGCAAAACAGTTCCCTACACTTTGCATTCATAAAAATGCTTTTTTTTTCCCTCCTATTACTTCTGTTCTGCAGTGCTAATCATCACAGTCTGTTATTAAGTAGCAATAGAATGCTTGCATTAGTGTGCAAATTCATGAAGAAAATTCAGCTGGTAAAATCCCAGCTTTTTGTAGGAAATGTTTCTGGAATTTTCAAGTTGTGCTGGTTTTGGAACGGATAGAGTCAATTTTCTTCACAGTAGCTGTTATAGGGCTGTGTTTTAGATTTGTGCTGAAAACAGTGTTGATAATACAGAGATGTTTCTGTTTTTGCTGAGCAGGGCTTGCACAGCATCAAGGCCTTCTCTCCTTCTCATACTGCCCCACTAGGCAGGAGGCTGGGGGTGCACAAGGAACTGGGAGGGGACACAGCTGGGACAGCTGACCCCAACTGACCAAAGGAATATTCCATACCATATGGCATCATGCTGAGCATACAGAGCTGGGGAAAGAAGGAAGGGGGATGTTTGGAGGGATGACATTTGTCTTCCCAAGTAACTGCTATGTGTGATGGAGCCTGGCTTTCCTGGGGATGGCTGAACACCGGCCTGCCTGTGGGAGCAGTGAGTTAAGTCCTTGTTTTACTTTGCTGGCATGTGGCTTTTGCTTTAGCTATTAATCTGTCTTTATCTCAATACATGAGGGTTTTTTTTTCCATTTTTACTCATCTGATTCTGTCCCTGATCCCAGGAGTGGGGGAGTGAGTTGCCATCTGGGGTTAAACCACAACACACATGAAGCAGATTTTTCTTGATATTTTTCTTGTTTATATAGTAATGTTTCTGAGCACACTTGTACATCTTTTTTTCTCATTCTGCTTTTCTTAAAAAATTGAAAATTCATGGGACAGGTGGAAACAGAATCTTTGAGGTTGTTCACATTAGTAGGGCAGAGCAAACAGAAGCAAACTGTGTTTCTCTAATAACTAGGAATCTCTCTCCATTCATAGCATCTAAATTCCCTGTTCTACTGAATAGGACAGAAATGAGGTCTCTTACAACTAAAGGAATGCAATGGTCATAACAAATGTTTGCTTTGATAAAGCTTAGGGAGTAGTGGTTCTGTTTTTGTAGTGGAAAGAGGAAAAGGAACTTGGTTTCTCTCAGAGGGCTTTAGGAAGGAGCTTATTAAAATATTGTACTTTTTATATTGCAAGAAAAGTCCAGCTACCCTATTTGCATTATAACTTGCTAGGGAAGTCTAGAATAGCTCTCTGTGTGGCAGAGACAATTTGTCCAAATACTTTTTTTTTTTAACACTGGGTTTGAGCTACTTCATTCCTCCAACAATGGTTTATAAAAATTCCATCATTTAACTTACCGAGAGCCTTTGATGTGCTTATGAATGTATTCTGCATGAGCTTGTGGGACCAAAGGGTCTTTCTCACCATGAATTATAAATGTGGGACATTTTATATCTGGCAGCAACTGCTGGCAGATATTACCTAGGGAGAAAACAAATGAAGGTCACACTTTGGTTTAAAATTGTATGAAAGATGAAACTGCTTCTGTAAAGGACTGAACTCCATTGGGTTCTAGCTATTGCCTCTTCTTGTGGATTGTGTGTGATTAATCTACAGAACTATGTAAGCAGGACTATAATTAATATTTCTTTCTCCAAAACCTTACTTCACTGCAATTTGCTCCATTAATGGATATTAGCACAAAAGGATACAGAGAATGAAGTGCTTCTGTTCCGCATTTCCCCCAGCCTCCTTTTGACTCTTCAAAGCCAATACATCCATCTCATTCCTGGCTTTGTTCTATGCAGCCTTAGAGTCTTAGGGCCCTCATGTTAAGCTGTATTTTGTTACAGCAGTTGTCAGGTTACAAGATTTGCTACTTTTTTGGAACAAATTAACTTAGTCTGTACTCATACTTGTTGCACCTTCCAGTCCCATTGCTGTCTGCAATGTTCTAATAGACTGACCCCGGCTGGATGCCAAGATCCTACCTAAGCCTCTCCATCACTCCCCTCCACAAGTGGACAGGGGAGAGAAAACAGAATGAAAGGTTCCTGAGTTCAGATAAGAACCAGGAGAGAGCACTCACTGAATACCATCATGGGTAAAACAGACTCAACTTGGGGATAATTATTGGATTTATTACTAATGAAATCTGAGCAGGGTGATGAGAAGTAAAATAAATCTTAGAAGCTTCTTCCTGGGTTCTACCTCATGTCCCTCCATGCAGGGCGATGGGGAATGGGGGTTGTGGTCATTTCATCACAGGTTGTTACTGCTGCTGCTCAGGGAGTCCTTCCACTGCTCCAGTGTGGGGTCCCTCTCATAGGAAGCAGTTCTCCACGAACTTCTCATGAATCCATCCCACAAGCAATGGTTCCCCACAAACTGCTGCAAGGTGAGTCGTCTTTCCACAGGATGTAGTCCTTCAGGCACAGCCTGCTCCAGCATGAGTCTCCCACTGGGTCACAAGTCCTACCAGGAAACCTGCTCCAGTGTGGGCTCCTCTCTCCATGGGTCTGCAGGTCCCAGCAGGAGCCTGCTCCAGCATGGATTTCCCTCAGGAACCGAGCCCTCTCTTGGGCATACAGCTGCTCTGGCATGAGCTCCTCCAAGAGCTGCAGGTGGATCTATGCATCCCTGTGGACCTCCATGGGCTGCAGGGCCACAGCTGCCTCACCAGGGACTGCACCATGGACTGCAGGGAAATTTCAGCTTGAGCACCTGGAGCACCTCCTTCCCCTCCTTCTTCACTGACCTTGGTGGCTGCATATTTGTTTCTCTCATATATTCTCACTCTGCTCTTCTCTGGCTGCAATAACATCTGTGCAGTAACCTTTTTTTCCTTCTTAAACAGGTTTTTACAGAGGTGTTACTGGCTTGGCCTTGGCAAGTGGTATATCCATCTTGGAGGATGCTGGCATCAGCTCTGCCAGACACGGGGGAAGCTTCTAGGCACCCTGCAACCCCCCTGGTACCAAAACCTGGCCATGCAAACCCAGTACAAATGCAGAACGCTTTGATATGAATTGTACTAAAGCTATTCAAAGGTTATTTTCCCTGCCCATCCATAATTTTATGTCTACTAGTCATTAATCTCATTAGAAGTAATTTTAATGGTTTTGCTTAAAGACTTTTCTGAATTTTCTTCCCTTTTTTTCCTCATTCCTTAGTAATCCAGTTTCCAAACCCATTGCCTAACTTCCCACGTTCTTGCAAGGGAATCTTTGGGCAAAACATCCTCGATGGGCTTTATATTCCACTTTTCTTTGAGAAAACTTTGTCTATTTGTAGTTGTCACCTTGCAGCTACCAATAGCTGTAAGATTTATGCTCATACATGCACACTTTACTCAGCTCTAAAGTCAGAGGCTGTTTCACAGTTTTTCCAATTGTTTGGTTATTTATGCAGCCTTTGCTTGCAGTTCTACTGGTTAAATATTTTCATTTAGAACATTTTACCCATAGTCCTCTAACACTTGCAGAAATGTTGACTTTTTTCAGAACAAGCACCAAGTAAATTTAGGTTATTTATCCAGGAACATAGTTGGCAGTCAAACTATTATTTCCTAGTTTTCAGTCCTAAAACTGCTTTGTACTATAACCACTAAATTGTATTTACTCTAAAAGCATGCAACAGCAAGAAGAATCTTGGATGTTGTGACTTCATGCAACTTACTCAGTTTCATTATGGGTTGGCTCCTTCTAAAAGTTCATTTCTTATGGTATTTCACACTAAAAGCTGTCTCATTCAGGGAAAATAGTACAGTTTTAAAAAGAGCTTGAGTTTTTGACCAACATTGGCTTTGCTGTCTTCCTTTTATCTCTGATGGGTTTTATTAACACATCTTATGTCTGCTGTATCTGTGCCTTTGCTGCAGTGTCTTAACTTTAATTGCAAGGTGGCCTGTTTGTAATCTAAGTTGGAAAACTGTTTTTCCTCTGACAAAAAACCTGCAGTCTGATAGCTGTTCATCTCTTGCAGCAAACGTTAGGCTTCTCCTAATATCTGACCCAGTTTCAGCATCTAGGTAATTCAGCTCCTTGTTACATGTTTCTTGGTGGCTTCTTTTTCACAGTCGCTTTATCAGTGTCTGAGGCATGCAGGCAGTGAAGGGATGTCACAGCCACAGATTCACCAGCCTGGGCTTTGCACTTCAGAAAAAAATAGTTTTAAGGAGATTCCAGAAAAGGTAAAATAAAATTGGAACCTAATTTGTTACATCACTTTACTGGGAGAAATCCTAATCCTGTGTTGATCCTATACAAAAATTTATGGAAAAAATATGACATGAAGGAATATTTTCCTTGTAGTACCTGCTGCCTGTTAATGTACATCACCTTCTATCTTTCATTATGAGAGCTACAGGAAAATGTGTATAAGAGTGTACAAACTCCTTTTTTTATACATTATGTATTACTGCTTTAGGCAAATTAAAAGCAGATTCCCTCTGAATCAAAATAGAACTGCAGACTATTATTCATAATATCCTTGGCTGAAAAGGTCTGTGTAGAGTAATTGCAGAAATCCTCATGGATAAACAATTATATTGTCTAATTTAACATTTTTGTTTTATTTTTAAATATCTGAGCTGCTTGAATAGTGTCTTTAGAATGTGTTTTTTAAATTCTGACTTCTCAAAATCTGAAGTCTCTTCTTTTTTAACTCACATGCTACAAGGTTTGAAAGAGTTCTTTAGCTCTGTTTTGCAAAAAGTGGAAAGAGCATGCCTTACTTCTGGTACATCTTAACTATGTCACCAAGAGATAATCCTTTGACACAGAGACAGAAGAGGAGAGAAAGATTCTGCCTGAGGAGAAGCCTTTCTGCTTAGTCTGCACAAAAGCAATGACTTAATAATGCAGTTTTGTGGTGGAACAAGAGGAGAGCATCATTAGCTGATGTTTTCCATAAATGTTTTCCTCCTGTACCTTTCTGGCTCTGTGAACCATCTACAGAGTAATTGTGTTATTCCTGAGTGTGAGTCAGACCCAGCTTTTAATGCCATATGCAGACTCTTCCTTTACTGGCTGCCAGAAGTACTGTTAGATTTTTTTTTTTTTAAATCCAGAACTGCCTGCTACTCTAATTGCCTCAGTTCAACCTTGTGAAAGCCTTACCATCTGAATTTTCAGCAAAGTGTGATATTCCATCTACCCAAGCCTCACAGGTTTCTGCAAAGTACTTATGTCCATAGAGCTCTTCCAGTGGTTTCTTGACCTTTTCACTCCATTTTGAAACATCTCGGATACCTACATAAAATAACGTTGAAATATGTTATGTCCTTCCAGCAAAAAGGTACAAACCACACCTAATATGGGGAAGTCCTCAAACCAGACTGCAAATACGTATTTCAAACTTGAAACTGCAATGAATATTTAAAATAATTCATAGTATGGAAAGGGTGTAAAAAAGACAGTTGTACAACCTCTGCTGTGGTCTTCTGAGGTGTAGAGGAACATCTTGTTATTATGGTCACAGGGAAAACTAGAAAAAACATAGTAGTCAAAGGATTCTGTCCTAAAACTTCTAATGGTTCTTTCTGGAAGGCTTTCACAAGAGAAGTTCAAGGGCTACCTTGTGTATAAATATGAGACTGTTCCATAACAGTGTGCTAGACCTGGCAGTTCTTTTTCATAACCTTTAGCATCAACTCATGGATGGAAGTTCTTCCATGGCTCCTACCAGCTCTCAGAGGAAGGAAGCTCTTACTAAGGCATTCCAGCAGGCTGACATCATGGTACATTTGCCATAGTTTTACACAAAAACAAGTGACTCAGTAGAGATCTGTGACTCATGGCAGGTTGGCTAAAACTGTACAAATAATCTGACATTTTTGTTATTTATCAGATTTTTCTATTTTTTCCCTCTGGAATTTTCAGTACTGCTCACAAACTAGGTATTCAAAAGGGTTATTTTCACTAAACTGTATTTCAGCTGTACAGCTTTGTACTGTCAAAGTCTGAAACAAAGTTGGCACAGCAGAGGACAGGACAGTACTGAATCATCAAACTGCAAAATATGCCACTAGCAAAGGTTTTAATTGGTTTCAAAAGGGAATTAAGGGAAGAAAGGAGTGAGGTGTTAATTAACAAAGAGAACCTGTCCAGCCAAATGACAAAGGTAGCAGTGACTGAAAGTATTTTATAACAGCATCTGACTGGAAATGAGTCTGCTCACCCCAGGCTAGGTGCTACTGAACAACCGTTTCCCATACAGAATCTACTGTTTTATCCTTGTGGCTGACCTTAATTTAAAAAGAGAAGGGAGAAGCCAATGTTGCAAGGACATAGATAACCAAATCAACACCTTTTTTTTCCTGCCAAACCCTCCACTGGAGCTGAAAGGCACTGATGAGCCAGTTGTAGCAGACTTGTGCTGCTACCCTCTGAGCTCTATCAGCCAGGGAGAGTTGTTGAAAGCAACAGAGGCCAATACTGCAGTGGGTGCTCCATGTAAATAGGGCTTCCTTTTGTTGTTTTGGATTTTTTATATTTTTCTTTTACATTTTAGTCTGTTGTGCAGGAAGGAGACATGCAATTCATAGTTATAGAACAAAAATTTCATAAGTACAAAAACATGTAAGAAATAAAACATTTTACAGAGCTGAAAAGCATTTTGCTTTCTGAACTAAAAAATATATTACTAGTACCACTTTAAATTTTAATATAGGTGAGGTAAATACAGATGTGCAATATATACACTTGTAATTTTGCTGAAGCCAGAGAGAATTCACAGCTGGTATAAATCAAACTCCAGTCACTAAAATGAAACTATACTGGATTGCATTTATTGAGAGCCGACATGGTTAACTCTTTTCATTTCTATGTTGAAAAGGAAATATGGTCCCTTTCTGAGTTCACCAGCCATTTCTTCCTATTTTTCTTTATAGTGAGAAGTGATCTCAGATTCTATTTCACATGAGTGGAGCAAGGATCAGAAATCCCATGTTTCTTTACTTTGCAAAGGTTTTTCTAATGATACTAATTAACTCTGAAGGAATGCAAATGGTAAAGACACCTTGGGACATTTACTTGAATGATTCATTTGCTTCCTGAACTTCAAAGGTAAGTTATGAAATTGTTTTCTTACTGTCTATATTATATAGGCCTTAGAGGCAAAAGATGTAATGAGGTAGCCCAGTGATTTTCTGTGGATCTGATTTTAAAAAGGTTGTGCAAGATGAGAGATAAGAAATCAAACCTGGGGTTTGATAGTATTATTTGGAATTTATTTTTAGGAATTTGTTATAACAACAAAAATTTTACTTTCTGAAAACTACTGATAAGCTATTATAACTTCTGCTTTTCATCAGGGTAAGTTGGTAAGGACTTGTTAAAAAATCTGTTATATTACCCCTAGAGTAATTGTTAGTTTCTCACTATAACTTTAACCTATCCCTATACCTAGCAATGTAGTGGATTTTATGTCCTGTCTCTTTAGGTTTCTTGTGTCCTCAGCTCTGTCTCCACTTAGCTGTTACATGACCAAGATTCTTGGGTCAAGTACAAATTAAAAGAATTCATTTAGAATATGACATGCAGTTCATACATACCATTGTAAATTCTCACATCCTCTTGAGTGACGCTGGCATTTGCTCCCCAGACAACCAGCTTGTGGATAAGATTTGGGTACTTTGCAGCAGCAATGAGTGCTGTAATTCCACCATCACTCCAGCCCAGCAAGGAGAACTTCTTAAACTTTAGTGCCTTGATTCACACAAGGAAGTTATATGCAAATCATCAGCAGGCTTTACAGCCAAATGTCAATTAGTTCTTGAAAATTAACTGTACTGTTTTAGGCACAACACTACATAGTTGAACTATAGTTAGCTTTTATAATTAGAAAATATAATTTTCTTGCTATACATAAATATGTAAAATAAGTCAAATATTTAGAAAACAAGATATTACACCTGACATTTAAATTTTCTATAACTCTTTAATGAAACAAGCAGTAGTCCTAATAGATTCTTGCTGCATTTTAAAAAGCCCTACAAAAAAAGAAAAGATTACTTAAAATTGAGAGTAAAGACCTTTCCAGAGAGCCAGATGATATGAAGAATCCATGGATTCTCCTGGTGTGAAGCTGGGAAAGACTATCATAGTGTGGATGGTAAGCAATCCAAGATTAAGCTAAACTTAAGGGAAAAAAAAAAGTGTGAGACTTGAAAAATGGAAGCCAGTGATCTGGTTTACTGATGCTAGCTGAGCTAAAAAAAATAATCTGCTCTGTAACAACCAAAAAATGCTTAAAGTATTTTCTAAAGGATTGTATCAAATTTTAGTTGCTAATTCACATTTTCTGAAGCTTGTAAGCATGTATTTTAAATGTTACTTCACGGTCAGTTGCAATTCAAAACATTAAAAACTAAAATTCTCCTTCTTCAAAAGGAAAGCTTAGGGCAAAAAATATGACAACCAAGACCTTAATTCATTCTGACCAGTGACAGGACCCAAAGGAATGGCATAAAGCTGAGTTGGGGGAGGTTTAGGTTGGATATCTGGAAAAGGTTTGTCACCCAGAGGGTGGCTGGGCACTGGAACAGCTCCCCAGGGAAGTGGTCACGGCACCAACCTGACAGAGTACAAGAAGCATTTGGACAATGCTCTCAGGCACATGGTGTGAGCCTTGGGGTGTCCTGCACAGGACTTGGACTTAATGATCCTGATGGGTCCCTTCCAACTCCAGCATATTCTATGATAATGCTTTCTACTAGAATTTGAAACTCTTGTTTCCTCATAAATCACTATATATGGTAGGGAGTACTGGCAGTCACAGGGTAGAGGACTTTGTGTGTTATGTTCAGTGGGGATTCAGTGGGGATTTTGTTATGTTCAGCGGGGAAAGAGCAGGGAAGGTAAAGGCACTCATCTGAAGGTTGTAGAGGGACAATATTCAACGGTTAAGCAATACTTGAAGTTTTGCATATAGGAACTGCGGTTTGTGAACTCATTCACAAGAAAATATATTTCACAGTGTTTTTTGCTTTTGTTCTGCAGAAATTACAGCCTTTTAGATGTAATTAAGAAGGATATTGTACTTTTGGAGGAAAAAGAGCAAGTTAGTTGAATGAGTTGCTTTGGTGCTTGGTGGTGTCAGAAGTCCAGGCCTGCTTTGTTGTGACAGCAGAAAGCAAAAATGCAGGCAATGAGAGAAACAACTACAAAGGGAGAAAAAGAAGTTTCTACTTTGCTTGTAAACTTGATGCTCAAGTGAGGCACAGCTTTACTAATCAACTCGATATTTAGCAGACTTCTATCCCTATAAGGCTTTTCTGTTTTTGGCTTCATTCTTGGTATTCTGCTCACTGTAGTCTTGACCAATTTTAGATTTCACTCTGCACAGCTATAATTACGAAACAGATTTCACTCTGCAAAGCTATAATTACGAAAAGAAATAAGGTAGGGGAAAGAAAGGGACATGTAAAGTAAGAACTGATAGCAAGAAAAGAGAACTTTGAATTTCAGCTGATCAGAAGTTGGCCCTGGTCTGATGAAGAGGTAGTTAATCTGTGTCCAACTTTCACTGTTGTGCTGCTGAAGGGTTCCTGGTATCTTGGCAGATTTTGGGGGTTGGCAGCAGTGCTTTATCAACAAACTTTATCAACAGTAAAGGTAAAGTTTTTGATGTTGCTACTGTTCCCCTACTGCCAATAGCAAATGATGGAGCTCAAAGCTGGCTGATGGATAGAATAGCTGGTTAAAATTTTTGTTCTTCATGCTATGTAATTTGAGATCTATCCACCTCCAGTATTTCTCGTGTTCCCTAGCCGTTATCTTGATGCATTCTTTGGGGTATCTCAGGATGCCTTTGCAGCAGGAGGAATTTAATTTATCCTTTGCAACCTTCAGAAAAGCAATGTGATGTAACAGATGTGCTGGATAAGGTGTGCATGTTTGCTTGCTTTGATTTTTGACTAATTACAGTACAGCTCGCTAACCTAACATGGGCAATAACCTGAAAGCTGGTTGCAGAGCACAATTTTGTGGGTGATTTTGTGCTGCCTTTGCTCAGTGAGTGAACAAAATTTCTTTTGAAGTCACCTCCTCCATCCAGGCCTATGTGAAATGCAATCCAATAACCACATACAACAGCGAGCTGCAATATGACATCACTCTGTGCTGCATGTATGCTTTCACTGCATCACAGGGAGTGCAGCGCAAGCGAAAGTTACAGCTGATCTACAAAAACACACAGAAGCCCAAGCCCATCCTTTTGCTAGGACAGTGGCTCTGAAGAGTAAGAACTTCTTAAATATCAACACTAATTATTTCCCTAATGATTGTTTTAATGCTATTGACTTTGCTAGCGTTAGACATTTGGGGTGGAGGGCAGCAAAGTGGACTTATGTGCATTATACTCCTTTTATTTCAAGTAAACTCCTTCACAGAACACAAATGGAGATACAGAACAGTGTCTTCTGCATGAAGGTGCTAAACAATCTGCAGAATTTCAGCTTTTGTTATTTCACAGAAACCTTGCATTTCTCACAGCTCCAGCAGAGACACCAGAATCTGAAGGAGACTAGAACAAAGGTTCTGAGGGCTTACCCATATGGATATGTTTTTTTGGCTGATTGTAGGCTGGATGATGTATATAAACCATTGTATTCTGGAAATCATAGTTGGAATGGTTCCTTGGGATTTGCACTATCCCTTATAATATCTTAAAATAGAAGCAAGTCACCCACGCTTGGTAACATTTTAGTAAGTTGTTATTATATGCTTATGTTAAGAAACATTTTCACAAAAACAAGATGCTATGCTTCATTTGTTTTGGCAGCCCTAGAGATTGGTAGGCTGCTGTCCTGTTTGGCTGGAAGTTACATGGTTACATTCCCTTTGGGGAAAGCTCTGTTTAATATTTTGCATTTATTAGTATTTGAACAGAGACAAGAAAGGGGGTTACAACCATTTAGACTGCAAGTTTGTCACCTATTCATGGCAGCATCTTTATTTTCTTTGCTAGTGTAGCAGAAGAAATTGAAGATGTAGAGTACAGAGAGATGGCTTTTATGGTTAGAGGGCAAATCTGTGTCTTAATCCCGATTCTACTGTCAGACTTACTTTGTTTTGCCATGCAGAATACACCTGGAAGGCCACATTTCCAGTTTCAGATGGGTTTTCAGCAAGGTTATTGTTTATTACAGAAATACAGTTTGACCAACTGTCTGAATCTTGCCTCACATTTTTGGAATTTTAATGCTCTGCCAACCTTCTTAACATGACCAAAGAGACTGTATAACTTAATGTAAAAAGACAGATTATTAGTTAAAGCTAAATGAGAAAACAGTGTCAGTAGTTATAGGACAGAATAAAAGAGGAACACAGAAGCACAAATTTGAATTAAAAATTCTGCAAGAAGGAGAAATAGTAACAGCTTTAGGCCATATTCTTTATAACCACAATAGCTGTATTAATTAGTAGGGTTTGGTATGGTCACAGGAAGCCTTTGATTTGCCACAAAAATTACTTCAGTAATATGCTGTATAACGCAAAGCATCAAGTTAATTTTTAGAATCAAATGTTGCTTAAAATGGGCTGCTCAAGGCAAAACACCAAGGTAGAAATTAGCTAGAAATAGATAGATTAGATATAAAAAATTCAAAGACCCCTTCAGTATGGTAATCCCTTCAAAAAATTACTTTGCATAGATTTTGTTTCTTATACACACATTTAACTAAATTTAGATGGTTCTTGGCTGCAAACCTCTTAGGGCAGGGTCTTAGAATAAAATAATATTGCTTTATATTAATTCCCACTGCTGAACCTCTATGCATCTTGCAGAATAGGTGGAAGAAGAAAATATTTTCTGGAATAATATGTATATGCTCACTTTTAAGCCTTCATTTGTATGGTCTTTTCATAATCTGCTGTCTGCTGGAAACAACCTTCCTCCTTCTCAAAATTTAAGGAAAACAAAGAAAAAACAAGCTCTCATAATACATTTACCTGCATAAGATCAACAGCATCTTTTGCATCCCTCTCAAAGAAATCTGGAGGAAAGTCTCGAGATGGAGGAATGGACTTTCCATATCCCCGAGGATCCCAAGCAACAACTGTGAAAAGTTGCTTATTCATAGACTTAAGCTGCGGTCCAAAATCAGTTTGACCACTCCCTGAAACATTATAATTTTTCAATTTTATTAACCGCCATACTGCATACATAGTATACATAATCTAAAGGGAAAGTGGGGAAAACTTGTAACTTTATTCCAAATAAGAGATTATCCAACAAGTGAAGTACTCTTTAATTGTAACTATCCATTGCAACTCTTCGACAGGAAGTGCCACAACTAAAATCATTAGAAGCATTTGCAGTATGTTCAGATCAAACCATTTCTAGTAGGTATGAAAGATTATCAAGAACAGCACTCTCACATATGAATAAATACAGTATCCTAAAGTTACCTGAGTAGGGATTTATCTTTGACAGATTTAAAGCACTAGCATGGTCATTGCTATTTACCTGGGCAATACAGGTGAAACTGAGAGAGCAGGAATATTTTGCTACAAATCTGTAAGTGAAAAGCACTCTGCCAGACAGTTATTATGTGATAAAGCATCTCTATGAGAATATTGATGCTTAAAGCTGACCTTTAAATACTTTGTTGCCTGAGGAGACTCTGGTGACACAGAAACATTTTTTTTCTCTAGTATGTAAAAATAAGCCAAATACAGCCATTTTTGTCTGACTGCAGAACCATTTCTTCTATTAATGACTCAGACCTTCAAAGGATTTAAAAGTGAAGTACTCTTGTCTATTGCACTAAGTAAGCTATCTATGAATGAAGGTAACCTAGCATGAAGGTAAGACTGCAGTTTGTGTTATTTGTGTTGTGGTCACGTGGTAACAGTATCAAATGCTATTTGAGTAAAACTTGTTCAAATTTAATGTGCTGAATTACAACATTTGCTATCCGTTGCTATATTTAAAAGGCCATTTAAAGGCATTTAAAAGTTTTTTTCTATTTACTTGGAGAAATCTGTCCTCAGATACCATCAAGAGGTCTAAATTATAAAAGAGACTTTATATAGCCTGCAATGTATGCATAAAAATAATAATAATAAAAAACCATCAATAATAATAATATTGTTCACAACTGAAGAAATGCATTATTTCTGTTTAAAGAGTTTGTATTGGCAAGAGTATTTTTAGTTTAAAAAGCTGTTTAAAATCAATAAGTTGAAACATATGACTACTTGAATGATGACTAGTATTAATTTTTTTTCACCCTCCCTCTGAGAATTCTTTCAAAGAAAGAACCACTTCATGAAGACTTGAAGACGTGGCTGCCAAGACGAACAAATGTTTCCTGCTCTTCAGTTCTTGACATTTTATCATCTTATCCAGCAATTCAATTAAGCATTTGCCCTACTCTGAGCACAGTAACAGTCCTACTGACAGCTTGCTATGAACTGTTGGTAAGTCTGATGGATCCTTTAGAACTGCAAGAACCCAGAAAAAATAGGCTGTGTTAATTTTAAAAGGCTGTTATCAAAAACAGTGGTTTCAATGGACAGAAACCACTTAGCTACCAGAACCTGTTGTCCATCTCAAAAAACCACTGAGACTCTTAATGATGTTGCCCTGAATAAACAAAATGTGAAAATATATCTTTAAGCAAAAAATAAATTTTAACAGTGACTTTTTACAATAAACTGTAAGGGTTACATTACATTTATTAATTCAGTTGGAACCCATCCAGCTACTAAAGAGGAATGCATAATTCAGTCTGTGTAACAAATATAGCTGACCTGATTTTTTTCCCACTTCTGCTATTTTCCACCTTGTGTAGCAATTTGCCACCTGTCCTGGACACCACCTTTGCACAGTTAAATCCAAAAGTACAAGTGACCACTAGGTAAGCCAAGACACTGTATAAAAGGTGCCTGGTAAGATAAATGAAATCTCCTAAAAACTGTTAACTGATGGCAACAAGTCTGCATTTTCCCTCCTGCTTTAAGGGTAGCAATTGTTTTTTTAAATGATAATGCTCCATTAGCAGGTGTTGAATACATTACAAAATAGTTTGTGCATTCTTGCTGGAGATCAGACGGATTAAAAGGTGGTTGCTCTACAAAGACAAGATAAAATCTCCAAACCTAGCATTCCTGGAAGCAGAAGAACTGCATGGCTTCCTTCTCCTGTTTGCTGATAATGCAGGTGGACTCCATTCACTTGGATTTTGGCAGACGTTATTGAAGTACTAGGGATAGGGAAAGAGGAGAGAATAGGAAAACATTCAGACAGTTAATTTTCATTACTACCTGGTCACTCCAGGAATACAGAATAATTACTTTTCCTAGATATTAATAACAGCATTGTGAGATTTTAATGGGTCACTTGCCTTTCATGGGTGCACAGAAGATTAAAAAAAGCTTATTACTTCTCAGGAGCAGAGAAGTATTCAGTTGTGACCACTATGTAGCATTCATACCTAGGCTAAAGGGTTGGGGGTGGAAAGACAATCTTGACAGTGCAACCAGGAAAATATATGTTTCTGTAGCTTTACATGGCTACAGAAACATTGAAATAAATACATTAGAGAGGAGAAACCTCATTCTGTCACAGCATAACTTTCAAAATGGCTGGTGTTCACCTTGCTATTATTAAACTGAGCCTCTTAATCTGCCAGAGAAACCACAATCTATTGTTGCTGCTCCTCATGAACCACAGGGTCTGCAATGAAAACCACTTTGCACTGAGATGAGAGTGGAGAAGAAGAATGTGGTAATAATATTTCTGTCAGTGTAATCTCACCAGGAGATAACACCTAATTGGAAAATAACACATGAGCAATAAATCCACCCACTAAAAATTCACCACAGAAACCGGCTGCACAGGCCATCTCTCAGCCCCAACACTTAAACCCCTACACTAATCTTCAGTACAAAGCAAGACATATGTGTAAATGCAAATAAGTGACCTGAGAAACCATGTCCAGGCACAAACCCCTAGTGAGAAAGCAGAAGTAGCACAAAGATCATCTTAACAGTATAAACCATTATATCTGTTCTCCCAGGCAAATCTGTGCCCTAATGATTGCAAAACATCTTTTCAACAGCCTAACTAATTTTATTTAAAACTAGTATAAAAATCTTGCCGTTTGGTTACCTACTGATTAACCATAATTTTACCTAGATTAAATATTCATGCCCTATGAATTCAATCACTGTGAATTTCATGTGCATAGAGACATGTTGTTTTCCAGCCTTAGACATAATAACAATCTTTATTCCATTATATGCACTGGGCAATTCATTAACAATTTAATTTTAATATCTAAAGTCTGAACTACTTACAGTATGTATAGAGTTGAAAGTGATGGATTACAGGTAAAAACAATCCCACTAATTTAAACCCTTTTCATAAGAAAAATGAACAATAGCTTGCAAACTCAGGTTCCCAATACATAAGTGGCAGTTGAACCACAGAACCTCTTCAACACAAAGCCAATTTTGATTTTACATAAAATCTTGAGTCTATGTAACCCCTCATGCCACATGCCTGAATAAAACTTGTGACTGTGCAGAATAGTATCAGCTCCTTATGTGCAGATTCAATTTGAGAACTGGAGTACAAATGCAAGATCTGTGGCAAGAGTACAGCTCAAAGAAATTCATTGTGTAATTATAACTTTCAGTGAGTTTTGCTGAAATGCTACACTAATGTGATCAAAATGATAGTTTGACTGTAATGCTTAACCTCCTTAAAGTCCATGTATCACATTTGATGTGGTTTATACATCTCACAATTCAAATTCTGCATGGTGGCTGCCTCACCTCCTTTTTGAATACTGACTTTCACTTTTTTTCTTTGTAAGGGTTTTTTTATTCTTCATATGCCATCTTTTGGTTTGTCACTAATTTCAACAGGTATTTTATTATAGTTCTCACCACAGTATATTAGCACATTGCTCTTATTAAATTTTAACAATTATGTGATGGGTTTTTTTGCTTATGATTAATAATTGCCAAAACTACTTTCAGTTCCTAACAAAACAGAAATAATAAAAAACTTGTAACCTTTTTAAAAGCAGGTTAACAATGTACACTTTAATAGACAAAGTTACATATTCTGCTTTCCTAATTCAGATTTTTTTCACACAGTTCTACGTCTTTAGGATTAATTATTAACATCAGGGCCTTGAGAATTTTGCTGAGTCTGTGATGCTTTTCCATTCTTGGATTATGCCTCGGTGTGAAGTCCACTGAAATCCAGGAGTTTCACACAGAGGGTATTTTCAATACTTTTTGGACTAACAACAAATGAGTTGTGTTTTTTATGCACTGAGAAATTTTATTGGAACTGGCAACACCTAAGGTATACTTAGTCCTCCCAATAGCAAATTTCTGTGAGCCTCAAATCACTTAATCAGTGATGATGTCAGTGATGTCAGCAGGACAACTTCACTTTTGTTAAGTTTTCATAAGGAATGCTTTTTTTCCATTGGTTGACAGAATTGGAAACTGGTAAAACGAAACAAAAAACCCACCCTGGTATTTTGAATTAGTAATGTTAAGGAGTGTAACTCTTTGAGAAACATTGGATACATACTGCCTACGTTTACCAGGGCAGCACAGATGCAGAGCGGGCAGATCTTGTGCTTCACCTCGTACTCTGTCAGACTGCAGCTTAATCTGGGAACTACCTCTGTTCCAGCTGTGCTACAATACGACCTACTCTTTATCTGTGCAGGGGAAAAAAATTATGGTACTATGTCCGTTTTCCTCAATAGGATCTGCGGAATAAGCAGTATGATACAGATTAGATACATGTGTTCTCTTGGCGACCTCCAGGGAGCCCCTTACCAGCAGCAGGTGGCCGAGGGCAGGCGGGGACCTGCAGAGGGGAGGGTGACAGGCACTGACCAGACGGCGCTGCGGAGCCTTCCTGGTACAGATCCTTGCAGCGCAGGGAAACAGGAACAGGCTCCTGAGGACACTGCCCGAGTCCCCGCTTTGTCACTCCGCCCTCCCGATCCAGTGCACCACCCCCTCTGCTAATATGCTTTGTCCATCCCGCCGCCTGTCTGACATATATCCCCTTCCCCAAGCCGCGGGAAGGGAGGAGGGAGCTGGGGAAAGGGAGAAGGAGGCGGCTGTGGATTTTACCCGTAGCAGGCGGCCGATCCCCGGGACGTGAGCGGCGCTGCCCGGCCGGGCGCCTGCACCTGCAGCAGCACCAGAGCCCGGAGGGCCCGNGATCCAGGGCCACCCCCGGGATGCGTCGGGTCGTGCAGGGAGAAGGGCGGAGCGCTCTCCGCGCTCTGATTGGTGAACGCCACTGTCACTCAGGGCAAGACGGGCAGGGTTTGGCTTCTGGGCTGTGGCCCCGCCCCCCCGCGGCGCTGATTGGTCACCCGGCGGGAGTTGTGCGGTCGCAGCGGGTTTGTCGGTCCTTGCTGCCGGGTTGTTTTCCCGGTTCCTGATCCCGCCTTGGAGCCAGAGAAGGGACAGTGCTGCCCCCGCTTGAGAGCACGGGGCGGGGCTTGAGGGCTTTTCCCTCTCCAGCTCCGTCCGAGAGTAGAGCAGCGTCCAGCACCGCGCAGTGCTTGGCTGCACCGTCGGCCGTGGCGGGGAGCGTCTCTCCTCGAGAGGCGGAGACAAACCGGAGACACAGCAGTGCCCGAGTGTCCGCAGGGAACAACGATCCTGGGAGGTGCATGGGAGCTGCAGCCATGAGCTGCCCCTCCAGCACTGCCCGTGATGCAGAAGCTCCATGGACTGTGAGAACGCAGAGGACACGGGGTCGTCTGTGGCTCCAGGTCTGCCTGCAGAACGGCTCCCTGGGGAGCTGGGACAGTGGGGGCAGCTCTGGATAGTGCAGCCTCCCCGGTGGCGGTGCCTTCAGCGTCTCAGAGTCCAGGCATTCCCAGGCCCTTGGCAGGAATCATTAACTTGCCTCACCGATGTTATTTGTAGGGCATGCTTGTGGGGAACATCTGGCAAAAGGCCTTGCCCTGGCAAGTGCCCGAACTGATCAGGGCTGGGCACATCTGGAGCAGCTTGAGTGCTTTCGTTTAACGCAGCACTTGGCCTGGCTTTCCTCTGCACCTTCTCACAATTTGCACATGAAACGCCAAGGTGCTTTCCTTGGGGTGCAGCTGCGTTCCTTGGTGTCCGTTTTCCAAAGATCGAGGAGATTGGATGAGTCTTAGTCACAGCCAGCCAGGGTGATGGTGGAGAAGCTAATGAGGAAAATAGCAGAAAGCTGCAGAGGTGGTACAAAACTTGAAACAGACCTAGGGTTAAAGGTCTCCTGCCTTATACCTGGATGAGAGGAATTTCCTCAGGACAGGTCAGTGTTACATATTCCAGCCCAGCAGAAGCTCAGTGACTCCCCTGAGAGTGAATAGTTGTCAGCCTTCCAACCCCATCACCGTATGTGTGTATGGAACTAACAAGTCTTAGAGACGAATAATTTTTTTCCCCTGCATGAAATCCCAGTGCATAAAGAGATTAACTCAACTGTGTAAGCATACTGGTTCAGCTTATCCCCTGAGCAGATCAAACCATTTAAGATAAAGGTCTTTAGTATGGATAATTACGAGCAATCCTTCATCAGGACAAGCTGCCTTCGCTCTTGCCTGGTGACATTTACAAGCTCCTGCTGTTTCCTTGGTTCTTAGGCTACTTTCAGAGGCTCATCTTTGTTGTGAGCCTCACTGTATAAGTTTCTTTCTGGTGGTAAATGACTGGAGGAGATGGCTGACTATTCTTTGTGTAGGACAAAGAAGTAGCTTGATCTACTGCTGTAAAAATGTAATTTGTTTTCTGAATTCTGCATTTTCTGTGAGTCAAAAGGGGCTCCTATCTCATATGTTACTATGAGGGAAGGGTCTTCAGCTTGTATCCAATTTCATGCTAGTTAAAATGCCTTTCAATCTATTCTTCCTCCATATCAACTACTTACTAGGGCTAAGGAAAACATAACAAATTCTCTGAATGATGAGGTAGAAAGGGTTTGTCATACAGTGTAGGGGTGGGGGAAGAGGTAAGTAGAAAGGTAAATCCAAATGCCCTTCTCAGATGGGAGAAAAGGGAGAGGGGGAGATGTATGTACGACGTAGATCTGGGAAAGTTTCAGATGGGTGAACTCCATTGTCAGTGTGACAGAAATTGGGAGGTCCCTCTATAGAAAAGGCTGTCACAGTCGAGCTGTTGCACTGTGTGTCATCTCCAGCTGCAATCACAGCTCTGGAGCATAGGAGGTCTGTAAAGTGGCCATTCCTCTCCCAGGTGCTCGGACCGTGCAACCCCTTCCACAGCAGTGTCCTGCCTTCTTTGGCCCGAAGAGATAAAAATAGCATGGCAGTTGGGCAGAAATGGCATTGACAAAAGACCCTTTTCTGTGTGTCTGTTGAATCACTGGCACTGTGAGGGGAGCAACTCAAGGAGAATTGCTGTCTGGGCCCACAGGGAAATGGCCCCAGGTGCAGCTGTGAGAGCAGGACTCTGCCAAGGCTGAAGGCAGGTGGTGGATGATCTGAGGACAGTGTAAACTCGCAGATTCAAACTGTGCTCAACCTACTCAGTTTACCAGAACATCCAGTCTTGTTAGTAAAGCAGATTTGCACATAATGATGGGCACCTGGGAGAATACAGTATTTCAGCTCAACTATTTCCTCAAATATGTTTTCATAAATTACTGCCTGAAAGGAGATAAAAACCTTTGAGCAACCCAGACACAGGCTGCTTAAAACTTTTTGCTTTTTGGCTTGCTTTTACACACATGAAAGAGTTGAGGACAACTGGAGCACTAGTTTCCTGACCACTCCCATAAAATATTTTTATTTTTTCAATTACTTTTGATGGTTCAGGCTGGAAACTACCTGTTTCTGGCCATTGCATAGAGATGAGAAGGAAAAAAAAAAAAAAAAAAGAAAAAATGGATAAGAGGATGCTTAGAAGAGGTAGCACTGCTCTGCCAGTGATGTGTCCTTGAGGACAGATTTCCCTTTTAACTGCCCCTGTCATTTTTTGGCCTCCTTGGTGTTGCAGCATCTCTTCACTGTGGTCATCTACTACTGGCAGGGTTTCCCTCATATCCAGGTAGTGCTCTGCAGGGCATCACTGCTGCACAGTGGGACTTTGTCACCTCTGACAAACTATCACAGTCCCTGCAGCCAGGCTGCACTGTTGGTGCTGCATGGATTTTTTCCTTATAGACCTGAACAACAGGGGAAGAGTTTTCCAAAACTTCTTGTAAGGGGCAAAACTGGACAACAGTGAGATTTTCAACATGCTTATTAAATTGCAAGGAGGAGTCTTCTGACTCATGGTTGGATAGAAAATATGTATCTACTATTTTTGTACTTCTGCAAGTTGTAGAAAATCTAGAAAAGACCTAATCAGTTATTGACATAGTGGGTCCCTTGAGATCTGCTGGATCATCAGGCAGAAAGGCTAATTCCAATTCTCAAGAGGCATTATTTTCACCCACATGTGGGATTCTCCTATCAGGAGCTGCCATCCCATACAAGACACCAGAATCATCAGCATTAGCAGGGATTTAACTCCGGAGTTTTCAAGAAGGAGCTCATTTGTCAGGGCCATCGGGGCACTAATAGGCTTTAATGACCACAATCAGGCTCAGCTGGGGTCTCCCCCACACCCTGGCTCATGGGTTCTGGAGCCTAATTTCAGTTTAGCACAGTGCCCTCAGTCCCTGCCCCTGCTCCAGCTGTGTTACAGCCATCTCTGTGACTTGTTGGGGTCTTCAGTGATCCAGGTACTGTTGTAAACATTGCTTCCCGAGTCTCTGAACACACTGACTGATTATTTTTGCCTCATTTATTTTAGCTGCTTCTATGAGGTGAAATATCCTGCTATTTCAGGACTGTTTTGTTGCTTGGGCTCTTGTGCCTCTTGGATGTTGATTGGCATGTTTTCACCTTAGGAGAAAATTCTTGTTGGTCCACAAAGAGGTAAGGTTTGGGCAGTGGGGAATTGCCAAATTCAGAACAAAGACGTGAAAATACTTATATTTCTGTGACTTGGTATTGACCTTCCAAACGAGAAAGACTGAATATGGCATGACTTTTGAAGCTGTAAAATGTGGGGAGTAGCAGTATGTGGTTTTGTAGCAGGAGGCCTATGTAGTTAGAATATTAGCCAAGCACAAAGGAAAGGATGCTTTGTCATAAGCAGAACAGATCATAGAAAAAGATCCCAGGTACCTTGGCTCAAAGAACATTTCAGACTGTGAAGAAACACAGACATGTATGTAATGATTTTCTTTGCTTGCCTGCAGTTTTCTTATGCTAGCAAAGGATAATGTCTGTCAGCTTAAGCAGTGTCTGCCTATCTTTTGTGGGTTCATGAATAACTGCATTATAAATCTACACAGACCTGTACCTGGCCACTTCAATAAGAGGTGGTTTTGTAATTTCAAAGTTGAATATAATCTCCATCTTGTAAATCCAAGTATAATCTTGGTATAATTTCTGACCATATTTAGGACACTCTAGACACAGAGACTTGAAATTACTCCAAATACTCTGGTACAAAGGAAGAAACAGCTTGTCCCTTGGAGAAGGCAAGAGTAACATTTAGAAGATAGTTCTTGATTTGTTTATGGAAGGGGTTGTGCAAAGATATTTTTATGAACTTGGTGACCAAGACATCCTTCTAGTGCTGCATTTAGGTCTCTCAGCTAATGAGAGAGGGGTGGGGGGGGGGGTACACAGGAGCTGCAACCCATCATTCATAATCCAGCAGTATTCCGGGTTTATTAAGGAAATTAGCGTGGGTTTTTGTTTCAAGCAGCTTATTATCAAGCATCTCTCTGAGCTCTATAGGCTACAATGCTTATTATCAGATCACATCTTAGCTCTGGCAGAAGGTGTCTGTACCAAAGAGACAAGGAAACCGTGCTGAAGAGAAAGGAAGTGACCTACTTAAGAGCTGTAGAGGAGGGGGAAACCCAGCATAAGTCAGAACTCTGGTCTCCTTTTTTTCACTCATAGGCAATACTTCTTCCAGGACAAAGATCACTTCTAGTCTCTACAGTCTAGAGCCTGTTCTGATACTATCTTCCCCCTTCCCTTTATCCCAGGGGCTGTATTGAGGAGCTGCATTTTCACTAGCTGCTCTTGTGCGTTGACGAACAAATGAGCATGGTCGGCTGACTCCTATTGCTAATTGGTATGCTAGAAGGGGAACCTAGCATGCTGCAAGGAGCACTTTCTGTAGCCTGTAAAGACTGCGATGAGGAAGGGGTAGGAAAAAATGCCTGGAGGGCACTAGGATCCCGTGAAGAAAGCTTTCCCAAGTGCTACTTAGCTGTAATGTGTCCCTGCTTGTACTGGGTGATTATTCCTACTTGTAGCTCCTTCTCACTATGTACATGGCTGAGCATGTTTCAGAAGCTTAGGGATTCTTACTCAATTTCCTATGTTCCTCCATGCTGAAAGATGGTTTTTCACTGTTATCAAGCAGTGCTGAAAAATCCATCAGAGAAAAGTGGCATAGTTTACTTAAAGCTGCTCGATCTGTCAGAGGCCAAGTGCTGAGTGTTGCCTCTCCTTGGAAACTGGCCTCTAAGGAAGAGGAGCTGTATGTTGCCAGCTCAGTTCAGAGGTCACATATCAAATACTTCTAATAATGTCCTCTCTGAGTTTTTAATTCAGCATTATTAGTTGGTATTATTTAGCAACTATTTTGGAAGGAGTAAAAATTCCTCACATTCCTTAGCTGCTTGTACACTGCTAGTGGGGACGTCGTAACAAAGTTAAACAAGTTAATTGCTCTGAATTACATGGACTCAGTCCTCTCTGCATTTAAGAATTTCAGCACAGATTGGCTGCTGTGTGATGAGGATAGCTACTGGGCAGGGGTTGTACTTGAGCTGTAGTTGATCTAAAGTCTCCAAGCACTTACTCTCTTAAAAATGGGAAAACATAATGTCCTTGTGCATAACTGGATGAGTTCACCTCCTGTTCTTCAAGGAGAGACCACGAGGAGGGCTGCTGCTGCAACCCACAGCCTTTTCCTTACTGTCTTGCACCACACCAATCTTAGGAAAAATCTCTGTAAGGCTGCTGCATTACTGCTGCCTGTGCCATTGAGGCTGATAGCTTGCCAGTTTGATGGGAAATTATTCTTCTGTCCTTTCTCTCCTTTGTTTTGCCATGAAAAGTATCAGATCTATGCCATAATACATCACTTTCTTTCATCTTTGTCCCCATTAATTTCCTGCATTTTTGATCTCTCATGAAAGGTTGCTTTTCAAAAATCAACTCCGTCCTTAAGGAGCAAAGGAGAGGGGTATGGGGTGGTAGATGAACTGAGCAATCCAGTAAGTTAGTATTAGCTTATCTCCCTCTTCCATACTTAATGTTTCTGTAAATTTTTAGGTCAAGGAGAGCAATAACTTTTCCTTGGACCTTTTGTACACCATTTGCTTTTACATTTCACCTACTTAACCTTGTATTGAGACTTATAGCTTTGATTTCAATTATAGCTATCTTAAGAAACAAGACCAGTCTTAATTAAGAGATAATAAGAAGATCCACAGACTCCCTATGTAGTTCATTCCAGTAGTTCATCATCCTTATTATTGTATATGTATTCTAATCTTGCATGCCTGGCTGCTGCTGCTTCCAGGCATTGTGTCCTATTACGTGGTTTTCCACAATATGCTAATGTAGTTTCCTTGTAGTACTTTAGCCCTTCTGCCCAGGAAGCTGAATCCTCCCTGCAATGGAGTTCTGCAAGGGCTGTAATGAAGGAGTTTGTCTCTAGGTGAGCTCAGTTGTTTGTGTTCAGTACCATCTACAATGTCACATGAACTATCAGCACTAGTCTAGGACTGCACTTGACAAGCACCAAAGCTAAAATGACCTTCACCTCCCATGTCCTGCATTAAAGATCTTGGACTGCCCCATGCCTAAGTCTTGCTCTAAAATGCTTCATGTTTGTGCTCTACATCTCTGTTCTTACTGTTTCAGAAAGTAAGGTCCAGACTTACATTAAATGCTTCATTTGCTCCTTATTAAAGCATGCCTGTTAAATGATCACCATTTACTCTGTGTACCAAATAAGACAATGATGTTATGATTGAAAAATTGCATATTATTTAAATAAAGACTGCAGATATGGGATACTTTAAAAACCAGTGGGGGCTTGGGAATTGATGTAGCAATACAGTGCAGCCAGCGTTAACAAAACATAAATGGACTTTGTGATCTGTTCAGGATCTGTTTAATGAACTAACACAGTAGCTGCTGGCTGTAGCTCTGTGGACTGACGTAGAGAAGACACCCATACCCCATCTCTCTGTTTGCTTAAAGAATAATTTTTCTTTTTCTGGGAGGTGTATGCTTATTTTATTAGACAGATAAACCACGTAATTCTATTGAATGAAAGAGTTTATAGAAAATTTAGCATGTTGCTAAGTCAAAACTGTAAGGCAATGCAATACATTTTAAGTAGGTTTAAAGATGACAAATATGGTGATGCTTGCTTTGATTAGTTTCATTTTGTTTCCACTGAAATGGTGGGTGCCGTATCAAAGAGCAGAAATCCATTCTAACTGATCTCCATTAAGTTATTAGCTTTTTTTGACAATTAAAATGAATACTTATGAACACTAATGAACACCTAGTGCTCTATGTCCAGCTTAAACAATCACCTGCTCCAAAACATCTGCTTGAAATATCTGTAAATCTGATGGAACAGGAGGTGTTGTCCCTCATAAGAAGAGTTTGGCATAATTCTTTGGTCAAAAAACTTCCAGTAATTCTTCTTTCATAGATACTGCACACTGAGATTATGTCAATATTAGGAAGTCAGAGTGACAAGGAACATTTCCAGGCACTAGGATACCATCACCTACACTATAGAGCTGTTCCA
>VXAX01003160.1:176004-200152 GCA_013399835.1 Leptocoma aspasia
ATAATAGTATTATTTATAAAACTTATTATTATTTTTTTATTATTTAATAAAGCAGATGAGACTCTTACCCTGTAAAATCTTTTTTACCAAACAATGTAAAAAATCTAATGCAACATTATCACTATAAAATATCAATTACAGACTTTTAGGTGTGGGAGCTTGTCCTGGAGGGGACNTAAGTTATTAGCTTTTTTTGACAATTAAAATGAATACTTATGAACACTAATGAACACCTAGTGCTCTATGTCCAGCTTAAACAATCACCTGCTCCAAAACATCTGCTTGAAATATCTGTAAATCTGATGGAACAGGAGGTGTTGTCCCTCATAAGAAGAGTTTGGCATAATTCTTTGGTCAAAAAACTTCCAGTAATTCTTCTTTCATAGATACTGCACACTGAGATTATGTCAATATTAGGAAGTCAGAGTGACAAGGAACATTTCCAGGCACTAGGATACCATCACCTACACTATAGAGCTGTTCCAGTGTTCCCCACAAACAACCTGAGTGCTGTGAAACAGTCTTTGCACAACATTTTGGAGGTTTAAACTATCTCCTATTCTGGCAGTAGGCTGCAGCATGCCAGTTTAGCTTCAGCATCCAGTAACATTTCCAGGCACATTTAACCTACTAATATAAATGCAGCCTAAGAGATTCAGAATGTAGTGACACTGAGACCCCAGAGCGAGTATGAGAATGGGTCTTCAGTCAAGAGGTAATAAGGCACCTTTCCCTTCCCAAAACTCTTGTATTATTGAGTTTTTAATTTGGATTGCATACTGACTGAACTTATTAAAATTTATTATTATTTATAATAGTATTATTTATAAAACTTATTATTATTTTTTTATTATTTAATAAAGCAGATGAGACTCTTACCCTGTAAAATCTTTTTTACCAAACAATGTAAAAAATCTAATGCAACATTATCACTATAAAATATCAATTACAGACTTTTAGGTGTGGGAGCTTGTCCTGGAGGGGACNCTGGAGGAGGCAGGCTGGGAACTGGCCTCACAGCCACACAGCAGACAACCAATATCGAATCTCAAGAGATAAGAAGCCACAACTGATAAAATCTGGGCAGCTCATGTGATGAGCAAAGGACTCTGGGACCAATTGTGAGTGGCCATGTACATCAGATGGTGTAACAGCCCGTGATTGGCCAGAAGGCTTCTAGAACATTCCCTGAGTGACTATATATAAATGTGTTAGCCCCACTTTGGGGTCTTCTGAAGCAGCCTTTTCCTGTTTTGTTTTGCACCCTCATTTGTGCCATTTATTTAATAAATATCTTCCATTTTGGCACTTCAGCTGTACCTGTCCCATCCTTGTTGCCTGCACCATGGGACCACAGCATCGTGGAGCTCCCAGAACCAGAGGGTTTCCCTGCACACCCCACAGATCCCCCAGGGTGGTGGTGTTGTTGTTGCCGGCCCGTCTCCGGCTGCTCCGCTGCCAGCTGGGTCAGAGATCACCGACGGTCAGATGCGTGCCGCAACCAAAAGGTTTTGCTTTTATTTATGCTGCTGGTCTGCATAATTCTAGACACCTATATTTAATAAAAATTATAAAAGGATTTGAAATGCATTATTGCATTAGACCAGTCAAATACTGGCATGATATTGGCACTTCTGGCAAAATGTAAAGGTTGATTTTAGTTTCTATACAAGTTTCTCAAGCAATAGGTCAATCTTCAGAACTGAACAAGACTACCAACATGCTTCAAAATTAGAATGTAGAAGTTTTGTGTAACACATTCTCCTTGAATTGATATTTGTCTTGCATTTTGTTGTTGTTATCTTTGGACAATCATTGTATTGGAAGGAAGATGCTTCTTTGCTTCTTTTTTTAATCCTTTGGAAGACCAAATACTGTGACGTGAACTTTTTTATTTATTGGAGGTATTCACTGAGAACTGGTTGGTGAAAAAATGTTCCAAGAAGTCTGTGCAAAAAAGAGAGCTCTAGAAAGTCCGTTCTCAGTAAATTTATTTTTCTTAGATTTGGATCAAATCACTAAGGAGATCCAGTCTTTGGCAGGCAAAGAGGGCCTTGGCAAGTTTTCCAACTGTAGCACCTTTGGAGCCTTCCCTCATTAGCCACTTGTGCAGCATTTGGTAAACTTTTTCTTTTAGTCCATCTCGTTCATAGTCATGATCAATCTCATCAATCTCAGGATCACAAAAGCCCAGTTTCCGAGCACAGTGCTTCCACTGCTTAGCCAGCTTTTCTCTCACTAGATTCAAATGCTTTTCTGTCAGGACAGTAGTATTGTCTGCAAAAAGAAGAAGAGTGTAAGAAAGTTGCATCATTCAACAGTTCTTCTGTTCCTTTCACTCTCTCTCTCCTGTTCTCCCCCAACTATTTATTGATAATATCTAGAGACAGAATCTTAGTGATGCAATCAGAAGTGGATTTCATGGAGGCAGCATAACCCAGACAGAACATGTGTATTCACGGGTCAGTTGCTGGACTTGCTTTTTGATCTGAAGCTATCATAGGTTGTCACTTAAACTTGCAAGATGGAAAAAACCCTTTCTAGAGCTCTTAAAGAGTTGTATATGTTTTATATTCTGAGACACAAATGTTACTTAGGAATACATAGGCATAGTTTAATTCAGTATTGACCGATGAAAATAAATTACACTTCAAAATTGTCCAACTTCTATCTGAATGAAGTTGTTGTGGCTCTTGAATATATGGTTTAACTTCTAGTTTTCCCTGTGTTGTGTCAGGCACTGGACTCTATGATCTGCACGGGTCCATTACAACTCAGGATATTCTATGATTTAAACAAGAAGTCAGGCAAGGATCTCCAATCTTAGCCTTGCTTCTAATAGTTTGAGTGTTTTACGCATTCCAAACCAAATGATTCGCAGATAATTGTATGGGGTGAATACAGGAAACTAGAGAGATATTTCTCTTACCAAATATACCATCTGCTTCATAACGTGTATAAAGTGCTTCCATCTTATCAGGACCAGTGCTGACATGTGGATTCTGCTCTTCAATTTTCATGTGATTGTAGGATCCAATTTGAATTCCAGAGCTGTTACTTATGTTGTACTTGATTGAATCGTCTGTATAAGGAAGTTCAACACAAATTTACAAACAACAGTATAAAGTTCAAATGTCAAGAAGTAACATAAGGAGAAAGAAGTTCCAGTAATAAGGGGAGTGATACTCATTGCACTTGATGTAGAAATAACCATTTATTGGCAACTATGCTATGAGCGTATTTTCACTATGCAGTGTGACACAAATGTACTTTAGTGAAAGCCCAGTCTATATTATGACAGAGTGCCACAACCAAGCTGATAGTTACTAGACTGTAAATAATGTTCTCTGTGCCTTGGGAATGCATAGTAGCAATCTTGCTTTCTGCTGCCTAACAACTTCAGGAGGTCAGCCTTGACTTGAATGCTCTTTTCATTTAAATCTTAAAGCCTCACTTCTGCCTCTCAGCTTTACTTTTCATAGATGTAAATTCAGGTTTACAGTTATAACTTCTGAGTTCTGTGAGACTACAGCAAATCATTTCATGTTGCTCATAAAATGTGATTAGTAAAACACATAATTTGATCTTTGTTTACTGTTGTCTGATTTCCACATGCAGCATGAAGCTAAGTCACTATTCATGTTAGGTGATGTCAGTTTTCTGTTCTCTTGACAGTGTTTTCTGAACTCTGCTTGGATAATTATCCACTAAACATTCTAACTCTAGCTTAAATGGTGAATCTCACAACCTGGGTCTAAAATTGAAGTACAGATACTTAAAATGATACACCAAGCTCTGTATTTAATCACCTGAAAACATGGTTACATCCTTGTTACACATTGAATTGCAATGTGAAGTGTGAAAATCTATAGTTATGTATGAAAATCTGACTAAGTGCACTTAATATATACTAACCTGGGACTGCAAGTCAGAAATATTATATGTATGCATGATTGTATTGATGAAGTTGCAAAAAAGGAATGCATTTTATCATATCTCATAACATTATTACTTCTACTCATAACATTATGATTCCTATATTCTTTTTTTTTTTTTTTAAAGAGCCAGAGGACTGAGGATACACATCATATGTGGGATTTCAGGCAGACCCGGAGGCGGGGATGCCATGGAAAGTTGTCAATTAACCCAGTTATGTCATCCTTGTGCACTCCCCTTTCTCCTCCTACGTTCCAGAAGCTTCCCTTGTTCTACAAACCCCATTGGACCCTGATTACGTAGTGCCCTTTCACTATTTCCCCATAGGTTGTGTTAATGTTAACCCTGCCTTGTACCGCCCCTTTGCCCTCTCCCCACTGGCTCCCTGTACCATATAAAACCCTGGTGCACCCTCAGCTCCACGAACTTCTGTCCCTGCACCCTTTGGAGATTAAGCCCCCTGGAAAGCATGCAGGAGTCCTTCTGGTGTTTGTGGGCTTTGGATTTAACACCGCGCGTCGCAGCTACAGAGCTATCCTTACCGAGGCACTCTAGGGAAGGTGGTGGCCGACCTGCGCTGCCGCAATCATATATGTAGTTAAAAATATAAACAAACCTTATGTTTGCTATGTTCGTATCTGGCAACAAAATGAATTTAGCATAAGATATGGAAATGTATACAAATACTTTGTCAATATTACAGTATTAACAGTAAAACTTATGTGCTTATAAATCTCCTGTCCCAAGCCTTTACATTTTGCAGCTTCTTAGGTTTGGGTCATCATTTAAGGGGTGCAGAGTCAGGAAGACAGACACCTGCTCTGCCAAGTTTTCTTTGTAGTGTAGACCACTTAGAAACTGGACAAGCCTTTGAAAGGGTTAATTAAAAAATTCAGAGTGCCCCAAGCATCACAACTTTAAAGGAACATATATTAATAACTCCTGAAGGATATTACATGATTTTAGGGGTTCAAGCCAGTAGAACTGTAGAGACCTGTGCCCCAATGAAGGCTGATCAGCATGAAGCCTGTAGCTAGAAATTTGTATTAAAATCCAGAGCAAAGTGTCCCAAATGTGTGTGTGGTTCCAGAGCTGAGCAGAGTGACAGCAACTTGAAGTTTAAACTGAGCAAGTGACTAGTTTAGGTGTACAGGAGATCTTGCAATGCTCTCATATTTTTAAAGTTCTTACATTAAAGAATATTTTGTTCTTGACTTATCAAATACATGTTTAGTGGTGTGTTTAGGTCCTGCTAGAGACAGGAATTAGTTTTACCTACTGATACTGAAAACTGGTTAGAATTATTAAGCAATAACAGGAATTATTTCAAGTTCCTGAAGTTTTTTGCTTTACTGGTCAGGATGCAACGCACAGCCTGTTGGCTACCAGGGCAGAAGGCCACAGCACTTACCTGGGTTTACTTTGGGTGCACTAGGATGGTATGCAAACGTCCCCCTTGTGAAAGAAGTGGAATCCCTGTAACCTGTAGAAAGAGAAAAAAACAAAGAAATGCCAAAAGCATTATGTAAATAGAAAAGTAGATATACTTAACAATGACTGCCATATTTGTAACTATGTGAGTATGTAGTGCTCTTAAATAGAGATGAGCAGCTTTTTAATTAGCAGGATTGTGTCTCCTTGAATAACTCTAGTTTAAGCAATGATCTTATTGGGGTTTTGCTGAGTTACTAATAACCTTAACCATCCTTGGATCTCAGTGAGGACAGTGGGCTTCCACGTAGGCATATCTGGCAGTGTGGGATCACAGCACACTGCAGTTACAGACTGAGTTGCCTTGTATGAGGTATTCAAACTGGCAAATTCCAAATGTTTTTGAATGCTCACAGGTGAGCTCTGCAACTCATACTGGGGCAGCAAGAGCAGATGGGTTACAGTCACCCAACAAGTCAGTGAGGAACTAAAATGCAGCTCTTGTGCACCTCAGTCTGGTATCTGCTACACTATTTCACACAGACTTCCTATAATAAGTGTTTTCTTTATTTTGTTCAAACAGAAGGTTTTCCTTTATTAGTGATGTTGAAAATTCTAATGCCTGCCTTCTGACATGACAGCCCTCAGATTCATTTCAGTAAGTAAATTCACATAAACAACTAATCACAGCCTCTGCATAAATAATTTAACAGAATAACACCTTTGTGGCATTCTGCTTGTAAAAAGCTAGGCATTCTTCATTTTGTTGGGAGATGACCTGGAAAATAACACCACGCTAAAAATATCCAAGAGCAGGAGCAGGTATCTCATGCTGTCTCTAGTTCCTCAAAGTTGTATCTTGTAGGTCTCCAGTTATCACTTATTTATATGTTTTGTTAATGCCCGATATTCTCTTCCTTCTTTGTCTCCATACCTTTCTACTCCATGGCTTACCAGCAAACATCAACAGAAGCTCTCCCTCAGCACCTGGGAGAGCTCTCTGGAGAAACCAGTTACAAGCCTTCTCTCCTTGCTGGCTCCCTAGGTTCAGGAGTCTCAGCTTGCTGCAAGTCAAGCTAAAAAATACCCATCTATTTTCTGAAATGCTACAAGTGTTGTTTCTGCACGAGCAGAACCTATGGTATGAATGTTATGGTTTTGAGAGTCAAAGTTCTCCTCAGTTTTCCTAGAATGACTGGTAGCAGCTCCGGGTTTTGGGAGCTGCTTTAGCAGTATTTGCTGTCTGTTCTTCCTTGGCTGGTAGCTGAAGAGTCAGGTGTTGGGTCTCATGCTCTTCTGTTACACTGATGCTTTAGAAATGGTTCATTTGAAATTGGCAGCCTGACATCAGTGAAAGCAGCATAATGAAGTCAAAGCTAGAGTGTTTTAACTTTGAGTAAACAAAGAACTTAATGAAAAAAATTCACCCTTTCTATATTACAGATCAGCCTGCAATAAGCAGGTTGTTCCATGAGCTACAAAACTCTCCTGACCACTTCACTGAACAGAGGAAAAGTGTGTTTTCAGAAATACAGGTGTTCAGGAAGGAGGAATCTCACCTGTATCTGTGTCTGAATTCTTTGAGTACCAGTTTACATTGGTTGATGACTTCATGTTTTGTCCAGATTCCGGCACGGGAGGTTTACTTAGGCTAAAGTTACTGGCTGAACACAATCCATAGGCATCCACTGGGTTCCCTGTTGGAAGACTGTTGGGATTGGGCCCGTAAAAAACACCTAAATTTCCCCATTTTGGTGTTGTTGCAGCTGGCCAGAAATACGGATTCGCGTTTGATCCTGTTTTTTCAGCTCTTGGGTACAGTTCACTCCATTGAGAAGCAGGAGGTGGCTTTGCAAAGGGATCGCAGGAAACTCTGCGCCTCCTTTCCTCCTCTATCACTTCAGGGCTGTACACCACAGGCGGGCTGTACACCGCTGCTTTATCCATCCGGCTCCCAAACGCGTGGTAGTTGTATTCATGCTCAAGTTTTCTTTCCAGATTATCAGGAGATGCAAATGAGGTCTCACAGCTCTCAACGGGCTGGTTCTCAGGGGAGGCAGCAAACAGGGCTCCATTAACCTCACTGGTCATGGGACCTTGAGAGCTGTGTAGAGAATGAGGCTGATCTGAAAGGGAAGAACATTACATGTTTGAAAAAATTCAAATGCAAGTATTTAACTTGTTGCAATGATGCTAAAATCTATTAACCTACTTTATTATTATTATTATTGTATATCTAAAAGGTTTCAATAAAGCATTACTTCCAGCATAAGACATTCTATAAAATAAAACACAGCTTTACTGACAAGTAGAACAGATTTTTGTCTAGGAAGTACAGGTTTGCTTAAGCTATCAGTGTTAAAATCTCACAATCTCAAGTAGTGTGAGAATTCACTGTGTACTCTGCTTGTATTGAAATCAAGTTTTCAAGCGTTGAAACAAACATTCCTGGAGGCATTTGTAGGGTCTGATTTATTGGTGTGTCTCCTCTGGCATTAACTGGAGTTTGATCAGTGCAAAACTGAGGTGTAATAGGATGGAAAATAATGCCACTGTAATAACAGGTGTAACTTCATACAGCAAAAATAGTTTGTCATTAAAATCCTATTTAAAAATGATTATGTCCTGTCTGGGTATTTCATAATGAATGCTCTGGTCCCAAAGAATACATTTTTACAAGTATTGTCTACCAGATAAAATAGTCTGGGTAATCTGCACCTTTTAAACTAATTCTCAGTATCAAAGGAAGCTCTGCTTTAGAATTTAACTAGATGGAGTTATATCTGTGTGATGCTGTAGCATTCGTAGACTAAATAAGAAACATAAAGATCTGTTTATTACTACTCGTACTTTAAAATATAAGTAGGACTACAGATGCTCTCTTAAAGTTCTGAAAGCTTCACACTTTCCTAGAAAAAATACATTGCTTGAAGCAAGGGACACTCACAGAGCACTGTAAAACTGGAATAAAGTGTATGTATGTGCTTCTATTTAGCTCAGACAATGCCAGTGAACTGGGTTTTTTTCCCCCCCAAATTACATTATTTCAGCCCATATTAGGCAGGACTGAAACTAGTTCCTTTGAATGGCTGTATATTAGAACACCTTCAGCCAGACTTGCTCTCCTTGTTTTGCTACCACTGCTAGAGAGGGAGTGGGAGGAATGGCTAATACAGAAATAACCCCATCCAAAGTGACAGCTCTTAGCAATTCAGTATCAGCATAAACTGTATGGCATCTGTTCTCCAGGGCAGGCTTGAGATGTATGAACAGATCCTGTGGGATGCCTTTCACTACCACTGTTTGAGTGATGCCCATTGACTAGGAGAAAAACCCCTGCCTTTGACTGACAGGCTGGCAAGATGGCATCTTTCTGCATTCAGTGGAGATTCACAACAAAGTCTTTTGCACTTAAAACATGAGAGCATCTGCAATCTCAAGCAGTGATACACGCTTCTTTCTACTCAGTAAGTGTAAGTACATACATACATACATTTTAAGTACATTCACTTAACAGTACAGCAGCGGGGCTGCCCTAAGTCCATCAGTTCTGCTGAGGAACAGTTGTGGCAAACCTAGCTTTGGGGAAGATTTATGAGTTGCATGTTACAGTTTAATGTTATTAATTTAATCATGTCTTAGATAACTCAGCAGAATTTTATTTCTACTGGATTTTCTTATTATTTCTTGTAAATCAGTGTTGCAAATAAGATCCTGTGTCCCTTGACATTAAGAAACTTTGGTAAAAGAATTCCAGATACACCTACAAAACTCTAACTCTATCATATTAGATATATTATCACATATAGAGAGCAAGCTCTATAAAATCACAAAACATGCAACTCATCCAAGATTTGATGAAAGTATGAGAGAAAAGAGAAAAAACTATCTACTAGTGTTCCTCAGATTCCTTAGAGAGCAAGGTCCCAAACAAAGGAAAGCTTTACAATTATGTATCTTGGGATATTCAGAGCATTCATATGAAAGGATGGAGGGGGAAAAAGAAAAGTCTTAATGAAATTAAAGCCTACAAACCAAGCAGTTTGGCATGACTAAAAACATGAGAAGAAAGATCAAGTATGAAAAGAAATTATCAAAGTGACCATTGTAAATGTTAAACAAAATTTTTGGCATGGAAGAGGAAAGCAGAAAAGTATAAAAGGAGATGGAAATTGTAAATGTGACTTCTGGGAGCAAATAACATTTCAGTGATTACAATTCTTTCTGAGGTGCTGAATAATTGAGTCTCTTAATAACCCTTAATGGTAAGGTTACTTGCTTTGTACACAACTTTATCTTTGGCAAATACACAGAATTTTTATGTGCTAGTGACTTACCTGCTTGACCATTGCTGGTATCTTCTGGTACAGCATCAATTTGAAGGGATTCCATGCAATGTAGCAGTTCATTTGACTTGGGCCACATTTTCTGCATGTGAGAAAGAACAAATGATCAAATTATGGGCAAAAGCTTAAACAAGGGGAGTACCTGTAGAGTATGAAACAGCACAGCCTCACTGTGAAGTGACCTGGATTAACAGATTCTGTGCATCTCTGGGAAAAGATTCCATACCCTTTCAGACAGCACAGCCTGACAGGAAATACCCATTGCTTTGCTACAGGTGGGCAAAATATTTTCCTCAATGAAGGGAGGGAGGACTGCAATGTAACTGCAGTATATAATACTCTGAATTGGCCAAAAAATACCCTTGCCTATGTGAATGTGACCTTAATCCACAGTGGCTCTGGATTGTCTGACTTGTATTTAATAGCCAGACTTTTGGCAAGCAATGTCAGTGAGGGGATGCTGCTGAGGTAAAGGTAGCTAACATACATCCTGTTCTGTGGATCTACATTTAGTAAGTATCAACAGGGAAGAAGAGGAGATAAATAATTAACATTCAGGTATAGGCACATTGACTTTTATGAAGATGATTAGGAATGAGGAGTTTAGAGGAAATTTTCAGAAAGAAGGAATGCAATTTCCTTTCTGTAACCCTCATCCTCTCTTAACTAGAGTGAAGGCAAAATCTACTCCTGTTCTACTCTTTTGACATTCCCATTATTCAGGCTTTGCTGGAAGGAATTTTTTATTAACCTGGAAAAATTATTTCTCAACTTCCCCAAGTGCTGCTTACTCATAAAATAATTTCCAAAAGTAGAGTTTGTGTTAGTGGTTTTTTTTTTTTTTATTAAGCCCAAGAAGTACTTTCTTTACAGACTAAAAATCAACAATTCCTACCTATCTCCTCCCAAAAAATTGACTTCCCTCCAAAAGCAAAAGGTAACGTTCTAACACACATTACAATCATAGGTCCTTAGATTTTTATTTGAGTAATGGAATTGTTTGAACTGGGGGTTGAACCAAATGACTTCTGGCCCCTTTCAACCTCAACCATTTTGTGATTCTGTGATCCTTTTAGTTAGGAGGCTTCCATGATTGCTGGGCAGGCAGCAGGGAGGTCACGCCCAAACCCTCTAAGTCATGTTGCTACTGAAGCTGTACTAGTAATTCACATAGTGACTTGCCTTGGATCCACTCTTCACAATCTGTGCCTTGTTTGTAATGGATGCTTTCCTTCCTGAGAAAGTAATAAACTCACAGCCCCTTTCTTAAATAGTCATTTTGTCCCTATGATATGAGTGGTGCATCTCCAGAGAGCTAATGCACCTAGTAAAATTTGCCATGGTCCTGATTTGGGGCTGCTGTCATAAATTAGCCATATATACAGTTCATCTTGGGAGTTTGATCAAATCAGTCCAAGAAGTCTGTTTCATCAGTTTCACTTTGCAAAACTCTGTTGCTTTTTTGAACAGTTACCGGTGCTTCATAAACATCACATGAAATGAATAACTTTCATTTCCACAGCTGAAGAGAACTTGGTGAGAAAGAAGCACTTTAAAAAAAAGTGAGAGACTGGTTTCACAAGGAAGTCTGGGTATTTTTTTTCCTTAGTTAAGAATACTGTCTGTATTGCCTGGCAGTGAAGTCTATATAGTCAAGAGATTAAATTAATAATATCTGTGATAAAAAGTTCCATCATCAGCCCAGTTGTTCAAGAAGTTCTGACTCTCTTATTTTCACTCAGGAAATGATTCTTTTAAGCATAGTTTTTAAACTTACAGCCAGAAAAGCAAGAGAAACCAACTTGGACACTCAGGAAAATTATCTGAATTTAACTTTTACTGTGGAATAGCTTCCTGGTCTCAAGCAGGCTGAGACTCATTAGACACTGCCTGAAGGTAGGGCAAAAATTACCAAGAATTTATGATGTTACTTTAAATCAGATTCTGCCACTTTTGAATTGCTAGGAATAACATTTTATTTCATGAGTGAGACTTAATGGATATACGAGGAGCATTTGCAAAATATCATCATAGAATCAGTGTGCCCCTCAGGTGGAAACAGACCTTGGGGGACCTTGGGCCCACCTCCCGCTCCAAACAGGGTCACTTACGGGATTGGAGTTGGTAGCTCAGACCTTTGTGAAGTTGGGTTTGAAAACCTCCAATGATGGTGACTGGACAACCTCTTTAGGTAACTTGTGCCACTGCTCTGCTCTCCTCAGAGGGAAAGGTTTTGGTTTTTTTTAGTTTCACTCTTACATCCAAGTTTGAGTCTCTCTTGTTTCTGTATTTGTCTTTTTTCTCTAGTCCTCACAGCGCTGCTGTGAAGGGCTTGGCTCTATCTTCTCAAACTCCTCACACATAGGGGCAGGTTGCTATTTCTTTGTCCTCCAAAGCCATTGCATGTCTGGGCTGAAGTAGTCCCATCTTCTGTTAGGACTAACAAGGTCTGAGCAGACTAACAAGGTCTGAGCAGATCTGCTGCCTGTGACACTGCTGGTGCCAGGCAGGCTGTTGCTGGTGACCAGGCTGCTGCCCTCCACTGCCCTGAGATTCTTCTTGGCAGTGCTGCTCCCTGGCTGGGCAGCCCCTGGTTGGCACTGAAGCCAGGGGTTATTTAATCCCAGGTGCAACACATTCCACTTGTGCTTTCTGAATTTCACAAGGTTTCTGTCACCACATTCCTCCAGCCCGCAGCTATCAGCCTTGTCCTTGTGACTGTATTGACTAGTCCTTCTAGTTTGGTGTCACCTGCACACCTTACGTGTGTCCATCGCTTCTGATAGGTCACTGACAGAGGAGTAAACCAGGTCAGGTCCCAGCCCCCTGCACTCCTGCAGCTGCTTCTGGCCTGCAGGTGAAGTAGGACCCATCAGCTGCTCTCCTCTGGGACTCACCATCCAACCTGCTTTCATCTGCTCATCCAGACAGCAACATCTGAATTTGGCTACAAGAGTAGTTTGGGAGAGAGTGTTGAAAACCTTCTGAAGGTTGAGATAAATAACATGCACTGCTCTGCCCTCATTCACAAATGCAACCATTTTATCACAGAAGGAAAACACATCAGTCAAGCATGATCAGTGTTGAACTGGCAGAATCTGGCCATAATCAGGGTTGGGAAGAAGGAACATGGGGAACCTTAAAATGCTTAGAAAGCTACTCACTTTTAAATTCTTCAGATCTTCTTCAATATTTTTTCCTAGATTTTGATAGTAAAATGGCTTGTATCTTTCACTGATTTCTGCAAAAGTAAAATAACTATGTGAAAGTGGTTTGCAAGTAAAAGTGACTTGTACTGTTAACAATCTTGATGGAAAAGGAATGAAGAATGAAGACTTCTACAGTGTCAGAAACAAGCAAGGTATACATACATTTGTAATTTTTTCACATGGTACCTTTAGTCTTAAACAGTAACAAGAACAGGATGACTTCTAGGGACTTTTTGTTGTTGTATTGCTTTTTAGGGTGAAATCTGTCTATGCTCAGTAGCTGAGCATCTGTCCTTGACTTGCATATGGGAAAATTAGAAGCTAAGATCTAATACAAGCATAAACTTAATCACTTAGCAGTAGATTATGTATGTTAAATATGGACATAGTAGGTGGGTTCCTCATGGGATACACATTTCCTCTGAATATTTAACTACATGCTTGCTGTATATTAAGCTGTTGGTGCCCCTATCTAAATACAAATCTCAGTTTCCTGTTATTTGTTGGGGTCCTTTTTATGGGCTGGGGTTTTTTCCTCTTTTTGTTGTTTTGGGGTTTTGTGGGTTGTTGGGTTTTTTAGGGATTGGGGTTTTTTTGGCACTATGTTTTGAGGCACTATGTATTTTTTGGCACTATGTATATGTATAAGAAGAGACAATGAGATATAGAATTTTGACTTATTTGCTCTTAGTCTCCTTCCCAGACCATTCAGCCAAGACTTCTACTGATTGGAAGTGTTTTGCCATCTGACCATGTGAAAGGCTGATTAGCTATCAAAGTCAGTCAAATTGCTTATGGAAGAATAACTAGGACAACTTTTGAATATAGAGTACTTTGAATAGGATATTTTCTCAGTCATGGTCAATATATACTATATCCCTTTATGTTAGTTTTTATGTAAATTTCAGCAATAAGGTTATACTATGCTGAAAAGAAATGATCAGGGATAAAGTGTCTTAATTAGCTCCATTCACTTACTAGGATTTCTCAAACCTGTAAGTGCTGGATCAGATCCCATTTTTGGTCATGGGACAGAGAGCATGCTTTACAGAACATGTGCATTGCTATTTCAGTTTTCAAAAAACCCCTTATTTTAAGAGGAAAATACTCAGGTTTGTTTTGCTGCATTATCAACTATCAATTGACACAAACAAATATGAATCCTAAAGTAATGCCTTACCTGCAAAGGTTGGACGTTTCTCTGAATCTTCATCCCAGCATTGCTTCATTAAGTCAATAATTTCCACTGGACATTTATCAGTGATCTCCTTTATGTCTGGCCTGTTGCCATTCATGATGCCAAAGCAAATCTGCATTTCATTTATACCATCTGAAAAATAAAATTTCCTATCAGGTTCTGCTCATGGGTTTTGCTACCTTTCCATAGATAAAAGAAACAATGAAGTGGCTCCCTGTGTGTTTGTGAGTATGTAAAATATTATTTCAAAGAGGTCCAGATTACAGCTACAAGTCTTTTATATTAGTGAATTTAAATCCACAGCCCTGACTTCCATGGATTAGAGATTTATTTTAAGATTAATGGATATACTTTTATATGTGACATGCACAGTGTAAGGGTGGCAGATGTACCTCTCTAGAACCTGCATCTCAGGTGCATCAGCTCTGCACTAGATATGAACACAAAGATGGCCACACAGGCAACATTTAGCCATTTAAATAGCAAAAAAATCCATTCAAAATTATAAACATGTTACTCTGGAATCCCACAGTTGGCTCCTATTGTTCTACATAAGCCCACTGGTGCATGTTGAGAAATCAGCACCACACAGCTGAGAATCAGCAACTGACTGTGAGATCATTCTCATTTCCATGTGGAACTAGTCCACCTCAGGAAATAGTGTCCATCAAAGTTTCCATCCTGCCCCACCTGAGGTTTGCCTAATTTCTGCCACCAAGTCTGGTTTGCGCCCACACCATGTAGATGTGAGTAGATTCAGCTTATGGCTGCATTTCATTCAGGTGTTCTTGTCCACGCTTAGAAGTCAGGAATGATACAACTAAATTCCTCTCACTGGCCATGAGGTGCCAAACTGGTGCTATTCTAGGCCATGGGTGATGCAATCTACTAATCTTAATTTTATAACGTTAAACGCTTAATATTTGTAACTTATTTTTCTGATAGCATCTTTTGGGAAGTAACGTACTTTCGTATGGCTCTTTGTTAGCAAAAATTGCCCAGATCACAATGCCAAAGCTGTAAACATCTGATTTCTCCACTGGTTTAGCATTGACACTGCGTAAATGCTCTGGGGCCATATAGAAAAGAGTCCCAGCATTGTTCTGGTAAGTGCTCTTCATCTGCTTCTGTCGGACAGTTTCTTCTTGGGTCAGCCTACTCCAGCTCTTAAAGGAGGCAATACCAAGATCTGCAATCTGAAAAATGAGACACATCAGAGCTAGCGCTGTAATGAAAAGGAGATAAACAAGTATTACATGCAGTGCTCGATTTTATCAAGACTTAATATTAATCTAATAATTTATCTAAAAATTAAACAGCGAAAAAATACAACTTAAGAAAGGAAAACAAACAATTTGATTTTTTTCCTTGTTTTCCTTTGTTTGTTTGGTTTTTGTCCTAAATAAAGTATCACTGCCAATTGGGAGCCATTAGGCTGAACTTTTATTATTAACTGTGGAACACTTGCACAATGTGAGGATAGAAGAAATTTGGTTTCACTCATATTGACAATCATATTTGAGATCTGCTTGCAGCGCTCATGGGAGAACAGAAAATTCATAGGAGAAGGAGGATCTAAAGGAAGATGAGGATCTAAAATGATGTCATACGTATGACAAAGAGACATGGAAAAGAATAGCATGGAATAGGTTAAAGTAGAGATACCTGGCTACTGTGTGCTTAACAAGCTGATATTGAAACTTCAGGGTGCAGTTTTGCAACTAGACTAATGGCTAGTGGTGAAGGAAGTAATCCTTCCCTCCTCTCTCCCAGTCTCTATTATATGCTCCTTCTGCTCCTCTTGTTCCAGCACTGACACTTACCTGGGAAGACCTAGTGCAAGGCAGTCAAGCAGCTTGCTGAACCAAGTGCTCCCCAACAGAAGGATAGCACTGCCAGCAAGGTAAATGGCAATCTGCTGGTTTGGCTTCCTACCGTTAACACCAGTGATTCACATTAGCACCAGTGATAACACAAGGGAACAGGAGGTCAACAGGAGAGGAAAGCTGAAAGGAAATGGGCCTGTCTCTCTTGGCCATAGGCAGCTGTCAAACGGAGTTGTGTAACTCAATTACTTCAGATAAAAGTGATGTGATACCTTGCCTCACTTCTAACTCACTTTTCTTCCTTATTGCCTCTATAACTAGCTTATTGTTCCTCTTGAATTTCTGAAGCCTTGGGCTACCTTTACAGGTTGTGTATTCAGAGGAAAATCTAGGCAACATTCTGCTGAGGAAGGAGTCCAGGTTCATGTCTACAAGTGAGAGGAGCTCTAGTGATAGAGAAGGACATGACATAAATCTTTCTACTTTTACATTTTCCTGGGACAATTATTTCCCTTTATAATTATTGACAATGTTAGACAGATTCAAGCAGATAGATCGTACAACAGCAGCCTTAAATTATACTTTTGATCAAGCTACTTAAGGAAGTCTTATCTGATTCTGAATTTGATCCCATGTTCCAGGTCAGTTTGTCATGAAATGTGATGATAGCCTAGTTTGGTCCTGTCCATATAAGTGAGCTGAAATCCAACTCCCCATACAATTTACATTTAAAGAAGATCATGATGAGGTTTTTATTTTTGGAAAATAAATAAATTTATAATTTCTATCTGCAAGCTGCTCATACTGCACTTGCTACTATATTAACCTTATCAAAGAACTTCTTACTAATTTTTGTGTGAGAAATAGAAAATGACAGAGTTCTCTTCACAGAAAATTATTCTATGGTTTCTAACTGTAATGGGATCACTATTTCAACAACTCACCTTGACCAGAGACAGGATATTTGATGAGGACTGCTGCAAATTCCCCTCAGGTTTATTCCGCAGTAGCCTCTACATTTATGTGTCTTGATCCAAAACCCCACTGAAGTTAACAGAAGGGCTTTAGAATAGGCTTATAAACCATTCTTTGAAGTACTGTCCTGATGGGGTTTATTTTGTAGCTCCTGGATGTAATTTTAAAATAATGACTAAGGGAAAAGAAGGATACAAAAGAGGAGAAGATAACAGGCAAAAGGAATAAAAAAAAAGGAAGTGAAGGCAGGAGGAGAAATTACAGCGATAAAGGGCAAAAGACATTATCCATAAAACATTCTGTTTTGTTTCAAACTCTGTACTAACATTTGTTTCATCTTTCTAATTGTTTTGTTATTTATACCTTGTTAATTCTCAACAATATTAATTTTTTAAGTCCCTTAGTGATTTTTTTTCCACAGTTGCAGGAATACTCTGCAAATCTCAGTCTCAGAGGTTGTATAGGCCACCATAATTCAGCAGTCCAGGGCTAACACTCTCTCAGTGACAGCTCACTAAACTACAAAGGCATTCATCTACCAATTCCACCAAGTTAGGAACTCTAACCAGCATGGCTGAAATGGGTTCTTCAACTCAAATCACCAGCCTTCTCCATTCTTATTCTAAGAAGTACCTTAATGTGGAAGTCTCTGTCCACAAGGATGTTTTCTGGTTTTAGGTCTTTGTGTACAAAGCCTTGCTCATGCAGATAAAGCATTCCCTCTGTGATCTCCAGCACGAAACGCCCTCTCACTGACAAAGGTAGTGAGAGCTAAAAGGAAGAATAAGAAGTGCCATCTATTAAAAAATGCAACTACAACAATCAAATTAAAACTCAGTCTTTAAGAAAGGTTCCTCAGTCCCAAGAGTACCTCTGCTTAAGCTATGGTAAGAAAAACTTGCATCACCAGTGGGTTGAGGGAGGTGATTGTTGCACACTACTCTACACTGGTATGGCCTGACCTTGAATACTGTGTGCAGTTTTCGCCACAATTTAAGAAGGATATAGAGAGTCTCCAAAGGAAGGCACAAAGATGGTGAAAAATCCGGGGGGAAGCCACATGAGGAAGGGCTGAGGTCACTTGGTCTGTTCAGCCTGGAGGAGACTAAGGGAATACCTCATCATGGTCTACAGCTTCCTCATGATGGGAAGCAGAGGGACTGGCACTCATCTCTTCTCTCTGGTGGTCAATGATAGGGCCTGTCGGAATGTCATTAAGCTGGATTAGGCAAGGTCTAAATTGGATATTAGGGGAAGATTCTTCACCCAGAGGGTGGTTATGATTTTTGGGGTTGTCCTGTGCAAGTTGGACTTGATGATCTTTCAAGGTCCTTTCCAACTAGGGATATGGTTCTAAGGTCCTTCTTGGATCAAAATTTTGGCATTAAAATAATTCTAGAGTCACTCTATATTTACAGATATTTGCTACATATTTAGCAAATTCTCCACTTATCTCTACAACTCTTCTAGAACTTTTTAATCTGTAATTGGTCTGCTCCTCTGTGATGCACAGGAAAGCCATTGTCATTGTCTGCCATCTCTAGAGAAGGCAGTGCTGCCACTGGCTTTTTAATACAAAAAGAAGAATAAGAAATTAAAGACCCCATTCTCTGGATATGGCAGTAACATCCTGTCCCTTTCAAGCAGCTCACCAACCCTAAGGGATGAAGTAATTGACTGCTCACATTCTGTAGCACTTTCATCATGTTCCCCCGGTCCACATACTCCATCACAAGTGAGTAGTTTCCGTCTTCCAAAATGACGCCGAGTAACTTTACCACACGGTCATGCTGCAGTCTGCGCATAATCCTGCCTTCTTCAAGAAGGGAAACATTGCACCTGTAAAACAGAAATTACACTTAATTTAGGTGCCAGCCTAGAAAGAACAAAGAGATGAAAATCACACTGATTCACGATGAAAACCATGGCAAAAAATGTCAACATCCCTAGAACCCCTGCAAGATTAACCATACCTTCAGCTGATTTTGAATTGATACAGATTTGTTCATTCCAGGTTGTATCCTCTAAGATTCTGCTCAAATGTCTTACACAGAGACTGTCTGCTCAGTCTGATTTTAAGGCCTGCTTTTCAGAAACTGCATAAGCATTCTTCTTGTAGGTAGCTGTGGATGTCCAAATCTTTAAACTGGGATGAGATCTGGGCAGAGCTGAAAGAGCCTTGGAACAAGAAGGCTCAAGATCCACTCCACTAGTTCTTGTACAGGAAACTTAGAGAGATCTTGTTTCCCAAGGGCTTCATGTTCAAAATGGGTTTCTTACAAGGGAACCACACGCATACTAAATGATGACAGCATTTGCTGACAATTACTGTTTTAAGATGAATTAGAAGTCTAAGTGTTTACCTCAGCCTCAGTACAACCCATCAATAATCACAGGTACATAGCTGGGAGCTCACCAAGGGTCTTAAAAAATGATTGTATCCATTACGTAATGAATAGAAGGGGTGGTATTTTTATTATTGTTCCTGTTCTAGTCATCAGACAAAAGGATGTAAGAAAATCTTGAAACTATACTGCTTGCTAATGCTTTCCTACACTCTGACTTAAAAGGAAACTGCTTTTTCCATCTGTGTTCCTCTGTATTACTAGAGAAGAAACTAGTTGTTTTGTTTGCATTAGACTCAGTTTAAAAATTTGCTAAAGACTTATGATTCAATATTTTAAGAAATAACCAAATTATGAGTCTGTGTAATGAAAAGATAAAAACACAAACCCAAAAATACACTTGGCAGGCTTGTCCATTTTATCTGTGGTCATCCCAAACTGTCATTGCAGGCTGCACACTACTAGAATCCTTAATTTGTTTTCCACCAGCAAAATAAAAACTCAGTTAATTTATTTATCATACCCCAAAGTAGAAAAAACATGGAATTTTGTCTCTCTCTAGTGGATGACTCATGGAATGGCTTTAGGATTGTTATGGCTGTGAGGTAGTAGAGCTGCAATGTGACCTGAATCCACTGAAATCAACAGCTAATTCAATCTTTGAATTAAATCAGTGGGCTTGGCTCACTCTGCTCTTTCTCAAGGGAGAGAGGGTTACGTTCATGTAACACATGTAACACATGTAACACATAATTTATGTGTGTTTAGTTCCTAGTGGACATCTACAGTTGGATAATTTCATTGAAAACATATCTGCAAGTTTGAAAATATCATGTGGCCACTGAGGTCCTGCATTTTCTTAAGTGTGGAAGAGTCCTCTTGATTCTTAACAATTCATGATACTGCTCACCTTGTAACAAAAACCAGGAACTTAGCTAGAATGATGAGTTAAAACTAAAAAAGTTGTCTCAAGAGGGGAAAAAAAGAAAATTTGCAGGACAGCTATTAGCATTGTTTTCTTTTCCCCATATAAAGTATCTCCAGAATCCAAAGACCTGAAATTATTACACTCCATTTAGGTTTATCTTAATTGAATTTAGAAGACTTAGACTAACTGAAGTGAAAATCAGAACTGAGATCTGTAACTTACTCAGTGCGCTGTGGTCCTGTATACACTTTTTTTAATACTACATATCCATGTTTCTTGTGAAAACATAAAGAAATTTTTCCAAATCTTCCAGCATCTAGTTGCTTTTCTTCAAGCAAATCCTTGGTGTTCATGTGGATGTCTTCCAGAGACATGGCTGCAGTCTTTGTGGCTTAGCAATTAAAACAAAATCAAGCACCCTCGTGCTTCTGAACCTGTAGTATAAAGGAGGAAAAAGAAGTGTCATTGAAAGCATTTAGCTTACACAAAATAAGTGTACATTTAAGGAGTGGGACAGAAACAAACTCTCATGACTCTTAGAAATGCTCAGCTGGAAACCAAAAATGCCGTGGTTCTCACAGAATCAGACCTAAAGTTCACAATGATTTATCCTGTCAACCCACTACAGTTATATTCAGTTGATGTAAAACCATTTCTTCACCTGAGGATATCAAAGTGCTGTTGATAAATAGTTTTTATCCATACAATATGCAGTAGATTGGTACTGTCCCTACACTTCATATGTGCAAAATCTAAACCCCAGAAAAACCAAGAGCCAGGGTCCCAAAGGCAGGTAGAGCCTAATGATTCTGATAGGTATCTTGGTTTCTGAATTGCCTGAACTTGGGCCTGTCAGGTGCCCAGATTCCTACATGACCCTAAGCTACCTTGTAAGCATCTTTGCAAACCCAGCTCTAAAGGGTTTGCTTAAAGCTTAAACCAAACAGCAGAATGGAGGGTGAAATGAAGGACTCAGCTTCTATGGGAAACTTATTTGCACATGAACTCAAGGAGACAAGGGCTAGGAAGGAATATGTATGGCAACTTCCCCTCTGCCCATTAAAAAGAAGAAGAACAAAGAAATTGTGAAGGCTTGTAGTAACTCCTAAGTGCATCAAGACAAAAAGAGAGTTTGGGGGATCCTATGAAATGGGTAAGTAATAGATAAGTAAACAGATAAATAGTAGATAGGTAAACACCAGTGGATGCCAGAATATTTTTAATCTCCTTTGATAAAGCTGTGGTACTCTCTTGCCTAATTTGTTTCCCAGGCTAGACAGCCCCTGCCTTCAGCACATGCCAGCAAGCTGCTTTGCTAGCACTGGTGCAAGCCAACAAGCTCTCCTTTTTTCCCCCTCATAAAGTTTTTAACTTAAGCACCTTACATCAGGTAAGGAGTTTGCTGAGAAAAGACAAAGTCCAAGAGACTGGCAGGGCTGTTCATTTTCCACTCATCTTGGGTAACTACGACACAGACAGAGCTGGTAGAAAGGCACCACCTCTAAGTGCCACTATCAGCAACAGTAGATTGGCTCATTTGGGTAACTAAGAGCTCTAAATTGTGTAGCAAAGGGACTTCCAAGTTTTTCCAGACCAACAAATGACTGATAACTCCTGTAAACTACTTGTATCATCCAATCTCTAATTGAAAAGATTGCTAAATGTTGTTGTGAACATCAGCTGCAGCCTGATTTTGATGCCTAATTACCACAGCCTCTTTGGGGAGCCTGGGATCTAGGAGTTAGTGTGTGTGGAAAGTAGGTACCTGAGGGAAGAGAGACATTTCAGTTCTGAGTTGGAAATGGTCTGATCAGTTCAATACTGACAAACCAAAACAGGGAAGAATAAGTTAGTCCTCAAAAAAACATGAGATATTGGCTTATGATAGCTTGAAATGTCAAATTATAAAAAACTAAGGATGGAAGCTCAAAGACTCAGGTTCACTCCAACCTTACTGCTTCTTATTGAAATACAGGGTAATTTATATGTATCCTCAGTACTTAGGACACATCAATTCATGCATTACATATCTGCGGTTAAGAGAACAGAAATTTTGTAGCTTGATTTAGCCAACCCTTACAGAAGCTATGCATGCTTCTAGTGGTTAGTTACATTCTGTGAAGTAGCTCTCATCTGTATACTTGATTAATTATAAAGCAGTTTTTTCTGTATACTATTCTGAACATTTGTATTCAGTTGGGTACATATTTACCAAGTACCAACACGTGTTATGAAAATTTTGAATACCGGTTGCTAGAAGAGAGGAATTTCTGTCCACCAGTATGACTGGTGTTCTTTAGAAGAGGATACAACTGTGCTAAGTGGGTTTTATGGCATTTTTTCTTTTTAACACCATGGTTATGTGCTCTCCTCTAACTCCTAAAGGGCATATAAATTCACAAGAATCATAACCTGGACATTAGGTCATCGGGTCATATTCCTAATCACTGTTCAAAAGTGCTTTGCTCCATTCTAACAATTTGTAACTGATGTGATGCAGTTACAAATCTGTAATTACATGACCTGCATGGTTAAGGAGGAGCGCTGAGCACATTAGCACAGTAATATGAAAAAACACTGATTGCAGCCTTTGCAGTCCAATGATGCTCCCAGCACCCAAGTTCTTAAGAGGTGCTACAAACGTTAATTGGAGAAAATGAGCACCTTTACAAGTAGCATAACTCGTGGCCACTGAGTTACCTGTCAGTAACGGGAAGGAATAAAGAACAGAAGCCAAAGCTGGTATTCCCAAATGACCAACAGGGGACAAATAGAAGGGTTGCTACAGCTGATAACAAAACTATTGCCTGTGTCAGTGATGTTTCAAAAGCTGTCAGGGTATCTCAGATCTGTTGCTGTAAATGTCATAACCCACTCCATCTAAACCTTTCTCTTCTGCTCAGGTTTTTCAGCTGATGCATCTTTTCACTAAAGAATGATTTTTTTTTTCCCTTTTGGAAATAGCAAAGAAAATACCTGTGTCAGATCGCCAGCAGGTTACAGAAAGGATCCCGTGGGAAGGGGAGGGGAAGCCAATACAAGGGAAACAAAGGTGTTATGCAACACAAGTTTTCACAGGAGCAGAGGCAGCGTGGGAAGAGGAAAGGATGAGATTTGAGCAGTAGCCTGTACCCGTGCAAAGGTGTTACAGTCGGTTCTGGTCACAGAAGTGTGCATTCCGTATGGGAATCGGGAAAGGCAGTCTCGGCTGCGGCGCCGCACCCTCCCGTAGCTGTCAGAGACGGGCACCGCAGCCGCTGCCGGGCGCTCCCGCTCAGCCCAGGGCGGGCAGCGCCAGGGACGTCTGCTCGCCGAGGGGCCGGGAAGCCCTAACGCGGGGCTGCTCTGGCCTAGTTCCTCCTTGGGCGACTTCCATATCGCCCTTCTCCTCCCAGCAGTTTCCTGCCGCCGCGCCTGCCTCCTGCCGTACGCACCGCTCGCCCGCCCGCCGCTTGCCCTTCCGCGTTCACAGAAGCCCCTCCACGGTGCTGTGGGATGGGATGCGTGGGACGTACCGCCGCAACCCCGCCGAGGACCTAGCCTCCGACCCGGTCCCCCTGACAGCCCCCCAGATCCGGAAAAGCTGGAGACGCCTTAGAATACAGGGGTTGCCACCATAGTTTCGATTTCGATGCAGCACCGCGGCCTCCTCCGGCTACCCCCGCCCAGGCGCTCCTGCCTTACCAAGCTCTGGCCTCAGAGGGTCCTGCCACTTCCCCAAGAGACGCTGCCACTGGGATTCGCCCCCACCGTCACTTAAACACTCTCCCTGTCCTGGGCCAGGACTAGGCGGAGCGAAGAAGGAGCCTGGGAAGGCTCGAAGCGGCGCGGGTACCGCCCATTGAATGCCAGACTGCCAGAGCTCTCTGGGCACTGCAATCAGTGCCACACCGTGGCTCTGTCACTGATTGAGTTCTCTGAGCACTACAAACGGTGCCACACTGTGACTCTGCC
>VXAX01003161.1:0-61264 GCA_013399835.1 Leptocoma aspasia
GTACCTCCTCTTTGTCCACGGACTCTGGGGCAGCAGCAGGAGCAAGAGCAGCAGCAGCAGCAGGAGTGGCGGCGGCGGCAGCACCCCCCCTTCCCAATAAAGAGCTGTCGCTTAATAAAGGCATTTTTAAAGGAGCAGAAGGTCTCCTCGCCCAAATTTTATCCATAACACTGGGGCTGTAAATCCTCATCCAGGCTCACCTTTCATCACACAGAACAATAAATACCTGTTGGGGTCACATTTCTACTCTGCCAATTAATCATTTTTAGCCATGGTCATGTTTATACACAAGCAGAGACCTCTCCATGCCACACAGGGCTGTGCCACCAGTTGCCTTGGCTGAGGCAGGGGTGGCCAAAATTGCCCTTTCCAAGAAGCTGTATGTTCACACAGGCACAGAGACCCACACAGCACCCACCATCTGAGTCCTCCTCCTTTTGGGCTGGTTTATGCCTCTTGAACCAACACTCTGTGACAAAGACAGCCCCTCTGTACTTCTGGCTGTCCCACAGAGTTATTTTGGGATGCCAGGAAGGAACTTTCCCCTCCATTGTCGTAGTTTTGCCTATCTTCAACCTTCTGTCCTTAAAAGCCTGAGCCAGAAACATCCCCTCCCTCCAGCATCTTCAAAAAAAAACCCAATTCATCATTCAGGGGAGAAAAAGAACCTGGCTATGTGTTTCCTCCACAGAGCATGGCTCAGGCCCATCGTGGTTCATGTTTTATTTCAGGTACAAAACCCAGCCAGTGAGTGGATTGAGAGGTATCTTGGGGGGATATTCCAAGGGGAGCAGTTCTGGCATTAGTCTGGGAGTCTCTCTGCAGCACTGGTTTGTGCCTGTTGTGGTGGACAACTTCCTTGCAGAGCTCCAGCCTTGTCCCTTCCTTGATTTCTACCCAGGGTTCCCACACAGCAGCACAGGCTGAGGAACCAGATGAGTAAAATTGAATTTCAACATGAAGGAGGGACAACATAACCCTTGGAGTAATTTATGAGGCCCATTTATAGCTGTTATTTATAGATCTCAGTGGGGGGTTCACACTGTCCTCCACCATCTGACATTATTTGGCAGTTGAGTGGTACCTGCAAAAAATAAAATAAAAAAAATCCCAACCCCCAAAAAACCTTCTCCAAGACCCCATTTTTGAGTAATAATCCCGAAAACTCAGAATTTCTGTCAGCAAGTCCTCAGAAAGACTGTTCCTGCTCTCCTCCAAGAATTTATGGCTTAAAGGAATAAGGGCTTGATTAAAACTCTCATTACAGTAAATCAATGGTAGCTCAGGGAAAAGAGGTCCCTTCCCCCCCACTTCCAGAAAAACTTTGCTGCTGGCATTGACTGAGGATTTTTGCCAGAAAAACACAAGTGAATAAAGTTCTCACTGGGGTGCTGAGTCCCATCCATGGCGAGCTGGAACATTTTTATTCACGTGCCTCCAGTGTTATTCTGGGAGACATCGATGAATTCAGGTGCTGTAAAAATAGTCTGCTGCAAATAAACAGATCCCTCCCTGGCACACTGGAAGGAGGAAGGATGTCACCTGCAGGGATGCAACCTCAGGGACACTGGGAGGGGGAGGAGGGCCTGGGATGGAATTACCAGAGAATCTGTGGCTGCCCCTGGATCCCTGGAAGTGTCCAAGGCCAGGTTGGATGGGGTTTGGAGCAGCTTGGGAGAGTGGAAGCTGTCCCTAATTAGAGGAGGGAGGTTGGAAAATTAATGCTGGTCCCTCCAAGCCTGCATGCTAGAAGGGCTCATCCCCTGATTTGTGGGAGTTTTTCCACTCTGTTTCTTACACTATGAAAATCCCAGGATACTTCAAATTGACGGCTAAGCCCTGGTCACATCCTGCATGGGGTCGCCCCTGCACCCAAGCAGTGAAGCTGCTCTGAGTTGTCAGAGGAAAAGATAAAATAAAATTGGATTAAAGCACACATGTGGTGTTATGAATAAAAAAGAGGGTTACTTACCCCAGTTCTGGTTTTGAAGTTCCAGTTCGGAAATAGCTGTTTAAAAACTGCATCAATTTTGTTCTTTCAGGTTCAATTGTATTATCCAGTTTTCCCCTACCCCTTTGTCATGTAACCCAGTTCACTCCCTTCCCTTTTGCCCGTGCCTCGTTCCTGACCCAGGGCTGTGCAGAGCGGCCCCTGCCCCCCTGCCCACAGGGGCACGGAAATGCGTGGGGCGACTTCCAACCTGCCCGCAGGGACGCGCTGCGCAGGGCAGCCCCAATCCCACCCGGGGTGGGGCATGGAGCCGCGCCGGGCGACCTCCGAGCCTACCTGCGGAACGTGAGGCAGCACGCCCCCACCCCCCCCACAAGACCGTGTGGGACTTCGAGCCGGCCTGGCGCTGCGCCCACGCGGCACCGCATGGCTTCCCACCGTGCCCGCACGGGTGCGGGGCTGTGAAAGGCTCTCCCCGCGCTGTGTGGAACCCAGGATCACGCGGCTTTCCAGGGCTTTGAACATGCTGCGTCCCAGGACTTCCACATTCCCAGCATGGCTTGCGGGTGCGCTGCGGACCTCCGAGAGCCCGCGGGACCAGCATGCCTTGTGAGCATCTGCGTATTAATCGGCAAGCGTGTCCGGCAGATTTCAGCCGACCCAGGACGGCAAGTAACCATCAAAACCAGCCAAAAGTGACACCCATGAGACGGCAAAAGCCCGGAGAAGCGGAAGACACCAATTGGAGCCAGATCCCATCCTCACCATAAGTACAACAGAACACCAGCAGACTAACTCCCCCTAGACGATGGAGCCAATACAGGTCCCTGAGATTCCTGTGAGGGTGGCACCTCCAGACTTGTCAGTAATGACAAGGCTGCACCTCCTCCTTGTCAACAGCCACCGGCGGCGGTGGCGGCACCCCCCATTCCCAATAAAGAGCTGTCACTTAATAAAGGCCATCAAAAGGGAGTTCTGCCTCCTGGCCCTTTATTTCTATCATGTGGGACATTATTTCATTACACCAATGGCCTAGAGCCTGGGAAAGCTTGATCCTACCAACAGCCAGGCTTTAGAAAGGGCAGGGAATCAGAGGAAAGCAAACCACAGGAGTTTTTGGAGAGCTTTGGTCAATCTGTGGATAATTTGAGTCTTAGCCGTGCTGACCATTTCCCTCTAACCAAGGGGTAATGTGAAATGGCCTGGAAAGGGAGGATACTTTACACCCCATTATGTGCCTGCTCTTTCAGGTATCATCCAAAACAAGCCATTCCTGGGAATTGCCAGGAATTCAGAGCTAGGAGTCTGAGTGCTGTTTAGAGCTGTGACAGTTAAATGTCATTCAGTCCCAGTCCAGGTTCCAATTGCTATTTGAGTTGGCACCTGGCCTGTTCTACCTGTTCCAGAGACACCAAGGTGACATCCACCTCCTCTCTCTACCTCTCCCATGGTCCATTTATCTTTGTCCTGCAGGGGAAAAAAAAAAAGCGCCACAGGAATATTTATAAACAAACCAGGTAATTTTCCTACTTGCTTGATGTCATTAAGGGAGAGGGGTGCACCTGCTGTCACCTTGCTTAGACTGTTTTGTAACAAAGATCATGCAAGAATATGTATAAAATCCTGTGGGGGTGGCTCTGATGGGCTCTGATGGAGACAATCACTTATAAAACTTGCTGCAGAATTCTGTGTGTAAATTTTAAAATGCTGTGAAAAATAGCATTCCTTATACTTACAGCCAAACTTGATGGGGGGGTGGGGGGAAGAGGGTGAAAAAGGTTATTTCAGATGTGCATGAACTATCATTAATCCAGGATAATTTGAAATATGGCAGGGTTTGGTGTTAAAAAGCACCGTATAAAAATGCCAAGGCCTGTATGCTTTGGGGAGGAAGTGATGTGAACAGCAGGGAGAACGGGAGCCTCAGGAAAGGAATAAAAACTCGATTTAAACACGGGTATCTGGTGCCCTCCTGTGGAAATGAGAGGAGCAAATAGCGAGTAATGAGCAGATCCTCTTCTGCTCTGGAGCCAGGCTGGGAGAGCTGGGGATGTTTACCTGGAGAAGGATCCAGGGGAAGCTCAGAGCCCCTTCATGTGCCTAAAATGTCTCGAGGAGAGCTGGAGAGGGACTTAGGACAAGGCATGCAGGGAAAGGACACAGGGAATGGCTTCCCACTGCCAGAGGGCAGGGTTAGATGGGATTTTAGGAAGGAATTGTTCCCTGTGAGGGTGGTGAGGGGCTGGGATGGATTTCCCAGAGAAGCTGTAGCCTCCCCAGATCCCTGAAAGTGTCCAAGGCCAGGTTTAAACAACCTGGGATAGTGGTAGGTGTTATAAATGTGGTCGTGATTAAGCCAAATTAATAATTAATCGAGCCAATTTTTAATAAAGAGAAAAATAATTTTTATTTTCGTGACTGAGATTTCGTCCGCGATAGTCACGATCGAAAAATGGGAAAGCACCGAGCCCGGAGTCAGTGCGGGGAACCCAGACTCAAGCTCCTCTCGCTTTGAGTCCTGCCTGTTCGCCGCCGTGGTCTTCGGCCAAGCAGGTTAAATACAGTTTATTTTGCCGCAGGCAGAAAGTCTATTCTTTTTCGGCTGGTGGTTCAAATGCAAAAGTCCATCTTTTCAGAGTCCAGTGCTGGACAAAGAGGTCTGGAGCAACGGAGATTGTCCTAGGCGGAGTCTCCTGGACAGTCATGGAATTGTGAATGCTTTCTTCTGGTCTGTGATGAATATGGAGGAGTTTGGAGTTTGGTCTTCCGGACTCCCAATTAAGATGAAGAAATTTGATTGGTATCTTATTTTGTCCCGGGGCCGGTGATGGGCGTTAATGTCCCCTCCTTATCTTATCTTGCCACTGGGGCCGGTGTTAATGGTCTCCAGGTGTCCAGTGTTACCCCATCCAGAGATATTCATCTTGGATTTCACGGGGGTGTATCTGTACATCAGGAGAGGAGAGGACCCATCCACCCAGGAGTTTCAGTCTTTTTATTTTGCTAATGGGATACTTTCTGCGGTCGGCCAGCTGCAGCTGTTGGAATTTTTTCGGGACTGCCTGGTGCTCGCAAGGTTAGGTTTCTTACATTTTATTAAAAAGTCATGTATTAATTTTTAATATTAACTTATCAAATATAAGTGATTAATTACTAGCCTGAATTACTTACTGCATCTATAACAAAGGTGTCCTTGCCCATGGCAGGGGGTGGGATTGGATGGGTTTTGAGGTTCCTTCTAACCCAAAACAGTCCATGGTTCCCTGATATCAGTTGCAGATCTGTTGTTCTCATCATTCCATGGGACACAGCCCCAGGAAGTGGGGGAAGGATGACTCCAGAGATGAGCCCCTAGGTTCCAACAGATCCCAGAGAACAGCCCCACATATCCCAAGGGGATTTTCCTTTTATTGTGGGAATGCAGAGCAAGAACTGATGGCAAGAGATGCAAGGCAGGCCAGTTCAGATCAGAAGCAGAGAGAAAAATGAACCATGAAGATGATTAATCTGTAGAATAAATTACCAAGGGATTTCCTACCATTTGAGGCTTCTCAAGTCAACACTGGAAGGCACTCGCCAAATTTTAGTGGTAAATGCTAAAAAAAAAATGCTTGTGGAAAGAACAACCCATTCAAGCACAGAGTGGTAAATCCACAGCTGGAGTGCCAGAGTTGGAAGTCAGTCATAGCTTACAGGAATTAGCAGAAGGCGCCTCCTCTGGCCTGGGTTATAGAAAAAATTATTTCCTCTCATTGTTTACTTTATCTCTTTAATGAAGGGACCTTTGTCCCATCCCTTGCCATGGGCAAGGACATCTGCGCTTATCCCAGGTTGCTCCAAGCCCTGTCCAGCCTGGCCTTGGACACTTCCANATAACAAAGGTGTCCTTGCCCATGGCAGGGGGTGGGATTGGATGGGTTTTGAGGTTCCTTCTAACCCAAAACAGTCCATGGTTCCCTGATATCAGTTGCAGATCTGTTGTTCTCATCATTCCATGGGACACAGCCCCAGGAAGTGGGGGAAGGATGACTCCAGAGATGAGCCCCTAGGTTCCAACAGATCCCAGAGAACAGCCCCACATATCCCAAGGGGATTTTCCTTTTATTGTGGGAATGCAGAGCAAGAACTGATGGCAAGAGATGCAAGGCAGGCCAGTTCAGATCAGAAGCAGAGAGAAAAATGAACCATGAAGATGATTAATCTGTAGAATAAATTACCAAGGGATTTCCTACCATTTGAGGCTTCTCAAGTCAACACTGGAAGGCACTCGCCAAATTTTAGTGGTAAATGCTAAAAAAAAAATGCTTGTGGAAAGAACAACCCATTCAAGCACAGAGTGGTAAATCCACAGCTGGAGTGCCAGAGTTGGAAGTCAGTCATAGCTTACAGGAATTAGCAGAAGGCGCCTCCTCTGGCCTGGGTTATAGAAAAAATTATTTCCTCTCATTGTTTACTTTATCTCTTTAATGAAGGGACCTTTGTCCCATCCCTTGCCATGGGCAAGGACATCTGCGCTTATCCCAGGTTGCTCCAAGCCCTGTCCAGCCTGGCCTTGGACACTTCCAGGGATGGGGCAACCACAGCTTCTCTGGCAATTCTGTCCCAGCCCCTCACCACCCTCACAGGGAGCAATTTCTTCCCAATATCCCATCTAACCCTACCCTCTGGCAGTGGGAAGCCACTACCCCTTCCTGGCACTCCAGCAGGCCCTTGTCAAAAGTCCTTCTCCAGATCTCTTGAAAGTCTGGAGTTTCTTTGATGTAATAAATTGATGGGTAAAGTTTATAACTTGCTCTGTATCTGATTTGAGACAAGCGTCTTGTGAGGTTTTAACAAGAAGAGAACACACTCAGGTGATTCATATCTCTTTAACACTGAAATACCCTCCAATATATTAATATAACTGACAGGATGTATGCGTGCGTCACGTCACAGTAAGTCATAAGCCCTGTGCATGTTCCACATTTATTACATCCTAAATCATTCCCGAGATGATCCTTGCGTGCCTCAAGGGAGCTGGGCCTTTACATTTCCCCACATCCTGCTGCCACCTGATGGCACTGAGCAAAACCAGCAAATTTGGGGCTAAAAAGAAGGAGGAAAACGGATCCTAAAGCTTCTATAGTACAGTGGCACTTATTGCTCTGCCACCAAGGGATAAATCAGGCTGCATTGTCCCCATCTTTGATAACTGACAGCTCCTGTTCCAGGTCAGAGTCACATTCATCACCTGCTTTATTTCTTCTCCTTTCAGTCACAGAATACTCCACAATGCTAAACTCAGATTAAATCTAATATGGGCCTTACACAATGGGCCAGCAGAGGACCAAATTAGCACCTATTAACAAGCTGTGGGCTGCCAGATCAGGAATTACGTGGATTAAGGGGCTGACCAAATACAACTAATCCTGTGCTCCTGTGCAGCACCAAACCAGGGCTGCCCCACTAACCCAAATATCCTCCTGAACTTTCTCCCTGCCTCAGTCCCTCAGAACATCTTGGGTTTAGATCTGGCTGTTCCTTCTTCCTGACCTCAAAACCTTCTCCACTCTGCCAGTTCCAACAGCTTCCCTGAGTCCCTGACATTTATTTCCTCAGGAAGAGGTTTCTTTCATTCCAATTCAGATGTTGGAGGAAAATGGAGGCTCTCCAGGTGTGTGTTAACTGAGTACCAGTGCTTCAGGCTAAATGCATCTTTCACTGAGATTTTATTGTTGGGATTAGCTGATAAATCTTACATACAGCTACTCACCAACCCTGCTCCATTGGACCTGATTGCACAGATATTAATATTTAATTTAAGATGCCAGTAGCCAAATAACAGCATGTCACTGGTGTCAGAGCCAGGATCCTCATGTTAACCAAAGGTCTCTTTACCAGGGGATGACCATTGACCCCTTCTCAGCAGATTATAAGGAAAAACCCTCTTAAAACTTCCCACTCTGTGCAGTGCCAGGTTTAAAGCCATGTGGAGGAAGCTCAGTGCATTTCGCAGAGTGCTCCAACATCTGGGTTTGTTCAGATGAGGAATAAGAGCTAAAACTCCACAAAGTCAGTCACAAACTTCAGCTGGGCTCAGATTTTGAGGGAAGAACCCCTAGAGGCTGAGCTGGTGGGTGTAGGCATGCAGCATCCAACACTCTGAGCAGCTGACAGGAATGCTTGTCCCTGTGACAGTGAAATCCAACCACCACCACCCCAAGTTCCACTGGTGTTTTTCCTGTAAAACCCAACCACCACCACCCTAAGTTCCACTGGAGTTGTTCCAGCCAGCTCCAACTCTCCCCACTCAGCTGCTGCCTGTGGCTCCTATTTATGACAATACTTATTTCCCTATTCCTTGGCTGGCAGAGGGTCCAAGCAGATCCACACTGGGGGGCTGAGAGCTATGCCAATACCTTTAGGGGCTTTTGCTCACATTCCATCAATGATCTGTCCAATGCAGAGCCAGGATTTTTCAGGCAACTGTCTCTGCTTTGCCAAATGCTGTTTTAAACAAAGTGCCCTCAGTCACAGCTCGCTTTCTCCAGAGGAAATGACTCCGTGGCCCATCAATTCATCTTTACCATCACCACAGAAGTTCCTCTCCAGCTCTGCCCCTGCACATCTCCACATCAGCCCACCCCAGCCTGGTTTTCAAGGCTGCTTGTCCCTACTGAAGGCAACAGCCCAGAACGCAGTGATACACAACACGTAGCGCCTTGAGACACAGGTGCACCTACTGAAACAACAACATTTTGTCTTTATTAGGAGTTCCCATGGTAATATAACACAGAGTTCTTAAGGAATAAAACACAAGACTTGGGGTTGGAATGGGGGGTTGTTTTTGCCATTGAGACATGGTCAAATATCAGTACTCCTCTTTGTCTACACACATGATCAGCTTTAGCACTTACAGCTCCTCCACTCATGGTTCACAATCACAAATCCAAGGGTTAAATCCAGCTAGTATTAAATCCTACTTTTTTCTTTTATTATTTTTAGAGCTTCAAGTCACTGCGGTTAATTAATTAATTCATTAAGTCATTGTCTTTTTTTTAGCATTTACATATGACATTCATTAAACAGACACAAAGCAGACGAGCTCTCACAGAAGAAACATGCTTACATAGCCTGCAAAAAACTTTTTTTGTGATTTTTTTTCTTTCCTTTTCAAGAACAAACTAAAATTTAACAAGTTATCATGAGTCAGTGAAGGAAAAAAAAAAGGAAGACTTAAGTGAATACTGAAGAGCCGCAAGTGTTTCGTAGAATTGAAACAGATACACAATTCTTTTTTTTTTCTCCCCAACTCGTTCAAATTGATTTTAACATACAGGTGACAAAGAAAAAAATTTAAAAATGAAAATNGGTTTTTTCCTAAAAAACCTGTAAACACCATTTAAGAAAATACAGCTATGGAAAAAGAAGGTTGATGAAGGTGGCAAAGCACAAAGAGAAGAGGAATCAGAAGACGTAGCCAGGGCAGGCAGACAGCGGAGGCAATGCTGTGGTACTAAAAGCTCTCTGTGCTAAGACAAGTCCTTGGGACTGCTGAGCCCTCCAGCTAGGCCTAAGTGGGGATCTGATGGTGCAGATTTATCCCCTGAAGTCCCAAAAACAACAAGCTTCCAGTCCCAGAGCTACCAACCTTCAATCCCAGAGGGTGGTTAAACCCCCAGACCCTGCTGGCTGCCCCAAAGCTGGGACTCCTCCATTCCTTTAAGGACCACTGATGGTGTCTCAAATCCTAGGCATGTGAGGCTGGGTGGGAACAAGCCAGACCTTCCCATGGGTATGTGCAGGATTACTGCAGGGCTGGGTAGCTGTGACATTCGTACAAAAGATTCTCAGCTGCTGGGGACCCAGCCAGCTCCCAGTTACAGCAGCTGGGCCTGGACTGGAATTGCCACAGGTGCTCAGCACATGCTCTCTGACTGCCCTTTGAGAGCTAAAGATAAGCCCTCAAAGCTTTAAATAACCCCTCCTTGATGGCCAGCAAGGGGGTTTCTGCTACAGAAACCTTTTAAGCAACGTGTTGCTCTTTGCCCACAGCTCCCTGCCCATCCATACCCACCTTCAGGGACAGAAGAAAAATCAACTGCTACAAACTCTTCCAGATACTCGATCCCAGCAGCTCAGATCATGTCCAGCTTCTCTGCTTGCACTAGCTCAAGAGCTGATGGACTGAAGATCCTATGGACCTGCTCCGTGCCCTTAGTGCAGCTATGTGACAAGAAATGGCTGGAAAATGTGACTAAGGGACAGCTGAAGTACGAGGGTAGCAGTGGCAGTGACACTGGCAGGAGTGTGTGACTTGGATGAGAACAGGGAGATTCCCAGTTCTCAGATAAGGCTTTGTAAACACAATGATACAAACATATTAAAAACACACACACAAGCATTAAAAAAAAAAAAAAAAGTTTCCTCAAGGACCTAATTTGCAGCAAAATCCAGAAGAAAAAAGAAACCAAGGAAAAACCAACTGAACAGAACAGAAGTTCCAAGGATTCTGGCTCACCCGGTGGCTGGGGTGATGTTCTCTGCCATTACTAGTGCTGGGTCCTGTTTCTCTCTCCTGGCAGCATCTAGTGACCTCAGAGCTGGTGGTGGAGAATGGCCATAGACAGGCTGGGATTCCAGTCCCTCTGTGCTTGCCTAGCTAATTCTGCTGGAACACAGAACCCTATAGAATATCCAGTTTAAAACCCTTGAACTACTCCTCTGCTTGACATTTAAAAAAAAGCTTTTTTAATACATTTATTTTTATTTATTTCTTTTTGTGTGTGTGTGTGTGTCTTGAAGGCAGCNTAGCTGCAATATATATTAAGTTCACGGATTACTTAACAAACAAAGTGCAAACTCTTTATGCAAAACTAAAACACCCAGGAGTTGAACCTAAATGCAAAATGCCTGAAGGAATATGGCAAAGTTTTTCTTAACTTTCGTGTTCAAAGGAGCCTAAAGAATTTAGGTGCTGCAACTGGGAGGGTTTGGGTAGCTAAGTAGCTTCCAGACGCTTTGCAAATCCCAGTATTGATACTTCGTAACAACAAATTTGGTACTAATTTCTTGAAAGCCTTCATATATATACATATGTATACATACATATATATATATATATACANAGCAAGGGGGTTTCTGCTACAGAAACCTTTTAAGCAACGTGTTGCTCTTTGCCCACAGCTCCCTGCCCATCCATACCCACCTTCAGGGACAGAAGAAAAATCAACTGCTACAAACTCTTCCAGATACTCGATCCCAGCAGCTCAGATCATGTCCAGCTTCTCTGCTTGCACTAGCTCAAGAGCTGATGGACTGAAGATCCTATGGACCTGCTCCGTGCCCTTAGTGCAGCTATGTGACAAGAAATGGCTGGAAAATGTGACTAAGGGACAGCTGAAGTACGAGGGTAGCAGTGGCAGTGACACTGGCAGGAGTGTGTGACTTGGATGAGAACAGGGAGATTCCCAGTTCTCAGATAAGGCTTTGTAAACACAATGATACAAACATATTAAAAACACACACACAAGCATTAAAAAAAAAAAAAAAAGTTTCCTCAAGGACCTAATTTGCAGCAAAATCCAGAAGAAAAAAGAAACCAAGGAAAAACCAACTGAACAGAACAGAAGTTCCAAGGATTCTGGCTCACCCGGTGGCTGGGGTGATGTTCTCTGCCATTACTAGTGCTGGGTCCTGTTTCTCTCTCCTGGCAGCATCTAGTGACCTCAGAGCTGGTGGTGGAGAATGGCCATAGACAGGCTGGGATTCCAGTCCCTCTGTGCTTGCCTAGCTAATTCTGCTGGAACACAGAACCCTATAGAATATCCAGTTTAAAACCCTTGAACTACTCCTCTGCTTGACATTTAAAAAAAAGCTTTTTTAATACATTTATTTTTATTTATTTCTTTTTGTGTGTGTGTGTGTGTCTTGAAGGCAGCTCCTGGGAAATTCACTTTATCCTTCCTTTATTAAAAGAAAGATGCTGAATAGGACAGAGACCACATATCTCAAATACCCTCTTTACATTTACTCTTTTATGTCAGAGGTGTCAAAACAGGGTTTATTTCTTTAAACGTGTAAGGGGCTGAGGTGGGAGGGAAGTGCGAGGGGTTGGTGAAGATGAGGAGGGAACCTGAGGGGACTGAAAGAGGTGCTTTTACTTCAGCCCCCCCTCCCACTGGGTGCCCGCAGTAACTGTCACAGGCTCTAAAAGAATCAAAAAGGGTCTCCAGGTCTCCCGGTCCCCCCCAGGTGTACCCAGTGGGCACAGGAGGGTTCGATCCTTAGCCCAGGCTGGTGATGTTGGCACGGCCACCTGGCGGGGCCACAATGCGCTGGGTCGTGCGGCGTGGGATGTTATCATCGATCTGTGCCCCTGTGGGAGAGAGAGGAGGAGTCACCAACTCTGTCAGCGATTAAAATGCATGTGGGTGTGCCACTTTGGTGCTGCCTTGATGGCTGGATTTGCTCTTAGAGGGCTTTTCCAGCCTAAACCATTCTGTGATTCTGTATTTGGAAGAAAAGCCTTCAGTGGCCCCCACTGCCTTAATTCTGCTGAAACCTGTTCTGCATTAATAATATCTCTGCCCTGAGCACTGGAAGCACCCAGCCCTGCACAGGTAAGAGTTGGATGCATGATTATCCCTTAGCCAGCTTTCCTATCCGTTTTTATAGTCTGCCTTTCTTGCACTGAAACACCAGCTGAGAAATCAAATCTTCCACATCCCAGATCCACAGCTGCTCTCACCTGGCAAAGTTCTCTTGAAGTTTGTGCCATCTTAAAAAAAAGGGGTTTTGCTACAGCCTCTTAAAACCAGAAAATTCCCACTTCTAAACACAGCTGGAATGGTCTTCAGCTGAAGGAGAGCAGAGTTAGATGAGATATCGGGAAGAAATTCCTCCCTGTGAGGGTGGGGAGGGGCTGGGATGAAATTCCCAGAGAAGCCGTGGCTGCTCCATCCCTGGAAGTGTCCAAGGCCAGGTTGGATGTGGCTTGGAGCAACCTGGGATAGTGGAAGATGTCCCTGCCCATGGCACGGGTGGGACTGGATGGGCTTTAAGGTCTCTTCCCACCCAAACTATTCCAGGATTCCATGATCTGCCCTCTCCAGACAGCCAGCGGAGGACTGAGCCCAGAACACACTGGAGCGCTCAGCATTCATGCGACATCGTGAGAAGAAGGAATTTAGGACAGCTCCTGTACTACTCTTCTTCCTCCCTAAAGTGAAAACCTCCCAGCTAAAAGCCCCCCACAGCCTCTCTCATTCCATCCCTATCCCAGCAGAATTAACTCAGAGCATGGGAGCACAAACCAGCCGTGATTTCAGTGCAATAAATAACTCAGCAATAAATCATTCCCAAAATCACGTACCAGACAAGCTGAACCCAGACTGGTGCAGGTTCCTCACGGGGGGTGCCTGCTGTTTGGCAGGAGAGGTCTTGGCTGAGGATGCTGGTGTGACTGTTTTGGGTGTCACCGACACCTCACAGACCGGGCCGTCGTAGAGACCTCGAGGCACCCCCCGCAGCTCAGCCAGCTGCAAGGAGAGAGGGCAACACTGCCTTAAAACACAGCCACAACAGAGCCCAACAGCTGCCCAGATGTGGCTCAGCCAGTGACACACATTTCGGGATTGGTTGTTGGTAAGAGGATTTGAAAGCACACAGCATCTCCTCTGTACTCATCCCTGGGGAGCTGTTCTCTATATTTATTTTGTATCTGCTCTGAGTCCGTGAGCGCCCCAACACTCCTTGGCAATATGGACTTGGCTGCTCTGCATTCCCAAAAACCCCCCTTTTGGATCATCCTTGCTGTGCGGTACTGTGAATTGGGAACAGGGTACGTTCCTGTTTTGGCTCTAGAGTTTTGTACAGGACAAGATGCCTGCTGATTGGTATGTGACATGGAATGTGCTGTGGCTCCAGCCAGTCTGTCCCCTGCACCAAAGGTGCTGTCCTTTAATGATCCCAACCTGCCCGCCACTGGATTAAAGGCTCCCGACAGGTTTTAAATGCACCTTATTACTCTTCCCCAAAAAGCCAAGCAGTGCTGAGACTGGCAGGGCAGCCCAAAGGAGCCAGGCTGGCTTCAATCACCAGCCCTGGAGCTGCAGATTGGGATAAATGCAATTATTCCAGCTGAGATGCTGCCCAATTGGATTTATAGGACAGACATGTATTTCTGTGAGAGGACACAGCAGTAACCAGGGATCTGCTCTCCATGGGGCTAAATTATGCCAGGTTGTAATTTTCGTAACTTTCGATTTATTCAAAAGAACAATCAAAGACAGATGATTTGCAAGGAGTGGGAGAATCACTTGTGGCCAGCACAACCAACACAGCTCAGGAGTTGTCCAGGAGAAGGCAACACTTCAAACAGCAAAATAATTTCTCCGCAGAATCTATTATTATTATTATTAATCTATAAATAAAATTCTTCAGTTCTCAGCAACTGAGTTCAGTGTCATCTCCCCTGTCAGGCAAATTCAGGTGTATCAAAAGACAGGTTCAGTTTTGAATGGGTGCATTTTACAGAATCACTTTCCAACAATTCTAGCCTCTTAAAAATAGAACATTGTTTCTTTTAAGCAGTCTGTAGGCTATGCTGTGACTCACTAGTCACCAGACAAGAGCATCTGATCATATCTGGCAGAAGGAAAAGCAGCATAACATATCTGTAACAATAAATTACAATTCTAAATTGCTGCTGAGAGCTTTGATATATATAAATGCTAATGATAACTTCTCCTGGGACCTCTGTGACAGGAGAAACCTGGTGGGTTCTGGGTAGTTTGACTCATGGCCAAATTGAAGCGCTCCAGGACACATTTTCTGTTCTCTTGTCCTCAGAACAGAATAAAATTAAAACCTGCAGAAAGCTCAACCTGCAACCATATTCCTGAAATGACTTGAGTGAACAGCAAAAATGAAAGAGGAATGAGACAAATGTGACTCCCATGCAGGGAACAGCAGTGTGGCCTGAGCCAGAGGACAGCATCTGTTTTCCAGCCACTTGAACTTGGGGTTGTCAGAGGGAGAGAACAAATGTGCAGCCAACCATTGACACTCACCCTGCTCCTGGCTTTGATGCGCTTGTAAACGAAGTCAGGGAAGGGTTTCCTGGGGATGTACCTCCCAGAGCCCTCAGTGACATGGAGATTCCCATCCTCCAGCACAATCTTGCCCTGGCTGATCACCACCAGGGGAGACCCACGGCACTCCATGCCCTCGAAGATATTGTACTCCAGAGACTGCAATGAGCAAAAACAGCATGTAAGGCAAATATATTCACCCAGCAGAGCCTGCTGGGCTTTAATTAGCAATCACCGGCCATGCTAATTGGCCGAGCTAATCTGGCCATCCAAAATTTTAAGGACAGATGAAAGCAAACTCAACAGTGTTTACCTGAGCTGTGTTTGCTGTGACTTAATAAAGGCTGCTCCTAATTATCAGTCTAAATTTAGGGTTTATTAATTCAAAATTTCCATTGAAATAAAGTTCATAAAGAATCCCAGAATGGTTTGGGCTGTGAGGGACTTTAAAGTTCATCCCATTCCACCCCCTGCCATGGGGTGGGACACTTTCCACTAGACTCGGTTGCTCCAAGCCCTGTCTAACCTAGCCTTGGACACTTCCAGGGATGGAGCAGTCACAGCTTCTCTGAGCAAGAGGAAAAAACAGTTTTAAATGAGAATATCTCAGAGCCTCCCTGTTTAAATACATTTAGGCACTAAATGTCTAAATAGGTGCTGAGCTGGGGGGCAGATTTAGGAGCCACAGAAAGCTTTATGTGAGTTTCCTACTAAAAATAACAATTCTGAAAAATCTGTATTTCAAACCAGGTCAGGGTTTGACCCCTGGGTCAGGGACCAGGACAATCTTATTTTATTCTAATGGGATTGCTCATCCTCAATTAACAGGATTGGAAACATCACACCGTGGAAAAAAGGCAAGTTTGAAAGAAATCACTGCAAATGTGAAACATCCTGGAATGGGATGCACTGCAACCATGTTATTTGGGGACTGTTACTCTAGTGACCATCTCTGAGTCAAATGCAGGGGTTTTTTTACCAAGTTAATGATGGAGTTTGCCCTTGAAGTGTGTTATAAGTATGGGCAGGCCTGAGTGCAGCTTTGCAATTAGCCAGACCAGTGGTTAAACCGAGTACGAACCGGGTCCAGCCTGAAAAAACCTGTGGTGGTAAAGGAGGAGGCTGGGTCAGGAGCTTATGGATTAGGCTGCTTCCAAGAACAACACCACCTCCCTCTCCAGCTCCTGAGGTTTACTTGCCAGAGAGTGGCAAGAGCAGTGTGACTTCTTGGAAAATATACGTAAGTTGCTCGAACATTTCAAAAAGTAACCATCATCCAAGGCCACATAATCAGAGGGTGTCCCTGTGCCTGACTGTCAAGGGGCTTTTTGTTTTCTGCTTGGCCAAACCAGGATGCCTGGATTCCAAGGGCATCACTTGTATCAGTTTCTCCTCTAACACAAGGCATAGCACAGTGTGAGACCCAAAAAATTACAAAATCTCAGAATCATTAAGGTTGGAAAAGAGCTCCAAGGTCACTGAGTCTAAGCTGTGCCTGATTCCCACCTTGTCACTGGCCCAGAGCACTAAGTGCCATGTCCAGTCTGCCTTCCTTGGACACCTCCAGGGATGGGACCTCCAAACCTCCCTGGGCAGCCCCTTCCAATGTCTAATCACTCTTTCCATGGAGAAATTCCTCCTGATGTAGCTTCAGGTGTGACGCCGGGTACAACAGTCGAAGCAATGACAGTGGAGGAGGTCAGAGATGTTTGTAAGCAAACAAGCTGTGATTGCTCAGCTTTTCAAACTCTTGGGAATGAGAGCCCTTCATCCTCCATGCTCCTGGCACAGCTTAAGGATGCAGCCTTTGGCCACAGCTGAGTGCTGGGGCCTCTTACACAGTGTCAGGGTTTCGGGGGATCGGCAGCTCTCAGCAGACAAAAATACTTCTGAATGGAGCTGGTTCTCCTTTGCCTTGCCCAGATCCATGGCAAAATCATGGAGCCAATCCCGACTGCACTGGGGCATATCCACAAAAGAGAAAGTCTATGAGTTCTGTGTCAGGAAACTGAAAGAGCCCAGTTCATTTCCCAAAGACAACAGCCACAAAATAGAAATTACTTTCAAGCGCTCCACCCAAACTACTTCCAGTTCTCTGAGCTTTTCATAAGCACAAGCCCAGGTTCAGACCATGAAATCTGGCACCTAAAGCAGTGAGTCCCTGGGTTCCCTCTTCTTAAGTCATTCCTCTCCAGACTGGAAGGAGTCTGGAAGCACCTCTAATGTGACTGAAGTGACCAGACTCCTGGAATTCCTCTGTCAGAAGCCTAAGCAGAGGCAGGATGAAGCCAGGCCATCTCTGACCAATTCTGACAAAAATTTAAGTCACAGGGAAGAGAACCAAACCTTTTAAAAAAAAATGAAGTTTCTTTGTGAAAGTGCTGAGGGATCCAAGTGTGGAAGAAAATTTTGCTCCTTCAGCTCCAGAGTGAATGAAAGCATTCATGGGAAAAAAGAACAAGCAGTTTTTTTTCCAGGGAGAGATTCCATAGGTTCATGGTCAGCAGCAAAACAAGTTGTCAACAAACGCAAACAGTGGCTGCTTTCTCTGAGACAGGGCTTGAATGTCATGGGGAGACTCCAGCCAGGCCCCTGCACTGGAACCATTCTGCAGATTCCCACAGGCTGAGACAGCTTGGTCACTGCAGGGGCCAGGTGTAAGGCATGGGACCCAGCAAAAGTGTCCCTAAGAGTGCCACCACAAAGCTGCAGAAGAGCTAAGGGGAAGGTCTGGGTCGTTTGGCTGCTGCCCTTTGCCAACTAATGTGGGGGTGACCACCAGGAAAATCCTGACTCCACAGACATTTGCCAGATCAGTAGGTGGTATAAATCCACTCAGACCCTGGATCTGGGCCAGATTTCCAGAAAAAGTGTCCACAAGCTGATAACACTTCAGTGAAAAGGGTCAGTTCCCATTCCCACTACTGGCAAGCCTGGGTGTCATAAACAACACATTGTCCTAAGAGGCCTTTGGATATTTTAGAGGATTTAAAGAGCTTTCTGTGTGCTCAGATCTATGCACCCAGCACTCAGGAAGAGCAGACACACTCCCTGCTGTGGGGGGAATCCATGTGATTTCAGATGGACTCATCCTGCTCACACAGCTGAGCTCCAGAGTGAGACCAGAGGGCTTCAGGCACGGAGGAAATGAGCCCTGAGTTGTCATAAGCTCCCGTTGCTAGCAGCACAGCCTGGCACTGAGGAAGAGAGGGGAAAAGGAAGTAGGGAATGGTAGGGAACACCCTTACTATGTTGTGAGTCTTGGCAGAGATTGTCTTGATGCTGTCAGGATCCCAGATCACCAGGTCGGCATCAGAACCCACGGCAATGCGGCCCTTCCGCGGGTACAGGTTGAAGATTTTGGCTGCGTTTGTGCTGGTCACAGCCACGAACTGGTTCTCATCCATCTTGCCAGTCACCTGCGGGGACACCACAGGAGTCACTGCACGAGCCAGCTAGGAGCTGGCAGTATAGCAGATTCCCAAGGATCTCCGCAGGGGTAAAAACACCAAGTGAAAGGACCATGATAAGAAAATAACACATTCCTGCAGCTCCTTGCCCTCTGAATGTCCAGCTGAAACGTAAACCCATGACAGGTGTGACCTACCACAGCCTTATCCCAGATAATGGACATCCTCTCCTCAGTGCCATTGGTTCCTTCAGGGATCAGGGTGAAGTTGTCCTTCCCAACAGCTTTCTGAGCAGTGTTGAAGGTGCAGTGGGCACTGCCAGTCACTTGGAGGTCTCCACTGGAAGAAAAACAAAAGGTATTTAAGGTATTTATTGTCACAGGACTGCTCCTGAAGGTAAAACAGCTTTTTTCTTGCTGGCAGCAACATTCCTTATTTTATCACCCATTTTCTCATGACGAATCACATGTTGTTTGAACACAGAAAGCTCTACTCACCAGGACAGTAGTGAGTTGAGAAAATCAGGAGTGGTTGGGTCAGGACTCAGTGGTGGGGAAGTAACAAAAGCTGCTGCCTTTGCCCAATTCTTGCTCCAGTAGTGGGATCCATCAGTGCCCAGGCTGGCTGTGATGGGCTCTCCATACACCACAGTGCCTGTGGGACAGGGACACACACAAGCCCTCTGTGAACACCAAGGAATGTACACTTTCAGCCTGGCTTCCTGCCAGAAAGCATCTTCCTGGGAAAGGACACACACTGCAGGGCTGCCTGGTACTTCCTCTGAAGCATTAAATAAAGACATTGCTACTGACCAGAGCTGGGAGCAGCAAAATGTGCACAATCCTTTACACAACTGCAGAGGTTGGCACTGATTAATTGTCCTTGAAATGTTTACTGTAAAGATGCATTTTATTGTTTATATTCATTTTATTATTTATTTATCGTGGGCCAAGAACTTTGTGGAAGAAGCTGAGAGCAACTGTAAGGACATGAGGAGATTCACTCTGATCTAGAAGAGATGTGGAAGAATGAAAAAAAGAGTTTTTATAAATTATAGTATGAATTAAAGGCCTTCTAACAAGGCCAGGTTTCTTGGAGTAGGGTCTGTGCACAGACCAGGTGGGAGAAAACTCCTACCAAGAAAGTTTTTCTGCATACAAAGAAAGCCCATCACAGGGAAAGTATGAGTTCCTGGTTCACAAATGCAGCTCAAGGGAACTCTGTGATCCCCACAAGGCACACAGCAAATCTGCGGCAGAACTGGGAAATGGAACTGCATCTCCTGACTCTGTCCAGTGCGCTCACCACCAGTGCTTCCTTCCTCCTCATTAACATTTTTGGAACCACATGAAGGAACAGCAGATCCTTAAGGCCAGGATACTCTGCAAGCTGGAATGCACCAGCACCATCTGCACACCAAGCAGATGCTGCAAAGCAGCACAAGCTGGCAGTCCCAGGGATCTGCTGACCAAATGCAACCTTGCCAAAATCTGCTCTGTGCCCACCCACCTGCTTCCTCAGCCCAAGCACTTCATGGGTTTGGATCTGCCTACCAAAGATGTGGGCAGCTGAGACTCGAACCCTAAATACTTCAGTCAAGAAAGATGGGCAGAGGGACAACCAGAGCTGGTCAGCAGGATCTCACACTTCACCACGCAGAGTGAAAAGACAGAATATTTCTTTCACTGTCTTGCCAGAGCTACTGTTATGTCTCTGGGGTCCCAAGACAGCTGGGAAAGAGCCCACTAGCTGAGGCAGAACAATGATTAACTGGCTCCATCCTGCTCCCAGGACCCTGCTGACACAGGAGGTGCAGAAACAGCCTTTGCTAGAGAGTTTCCAGAAGCAGAGGAAGAGGGTCCCTGACATCACTGGCCACAAATAGGGTTTTGAAATCAAAACAAGGCCAAACACATGCTGGCTATTAATGGGAGGCCTCCTGTGGTCCAGCACATTGCGGGTATTGTTCTGCAGGGAGTGACGTTTTCAGGTCCCAGATCTGCCAGTGACAAAGTCTGCAGGGAATCTCCTCCATACAAAAGCCACTGGGAGCATCTGGCTTTAAATAACATCCGTTCTTTTCCATTTAGCAAATCAATCCTGGTTTGTTTTTGCCTTGGATAGTCTTTGGTTTTGTTTCCTCTATTGTTTGGGAGGGCAAGACCAGTGTGTGTGGCCCTCCTCACACATTTAACTTATACTGCACAGCATTTAACTTATTTGAATAAAGGAACAGAGGATGGGGCACCATTTATACCCCAAATTCTCTTTATATGGAGAAAACACATTTTGAATGAAAACTACATGTTCTGGCTTGCTCAGGAGGCTGAGTGAAGTGAGACCTGTGGATCATTCATCTGGGAAAATCCCAGCACCTTTCGCAGGCAGAGTAACATCCACCCAAGCCAAATTCTTTTATGGCTTTCTGTGATCCAGGTGTGTGGTCCCTCATCCCAACGCCCCACTCCACTTGCACCTCGTGGTCTCAGGACACTGAGTGTAGCAAGAAGGTGTTTCTATTGATGCTCCACCTTTGTGGGGCACATGCCTTCAATATTTTATCTGGAAAAGGGAAGAGAGGCTTCCCTGGCTCTCAGGGTACAGTTGCACCACAACATCAAGTTCTTTTCTGGGAAGATGCAACATGCCAGCCACATTGCTACGTCAATACATCTTCCTTCAGGATGATCCCCTCTGATGGAGCTGAGAGAGAAAGATTTATTCCAAATGGCTTGAGCTGCTTCCACAAACAGCCTTGAAGATCAGTCCTCCTCACCAACTCCTTTAACTCCTTTTTCAATGGGACCAAAATACTCCTGAGCCGATGCACAAACACCAATCTGTTTGCTGGAAATCAGCTTCTCTCATATCAAACACCCAGATGGAAAGTGATGTCATTTGTACACCCATCCAGGCTTATTTAGGCTGCAGAAAATTAAATCCAAGCCTTGTGAGAAAAGAAGGGGGTAAATTATCCCTCCTGGTTACTCACCCAGCCTGAGCAGGTTTAAGTAGAAGCAAAATGTTTAGTCACAGGATAAAGGAGCAGACAGCACTCATTCTGTGGGCAATCCTGACTCCTTGAGGGCCAGGCAACAGGGGCAGGGCTTGGGGGAAGTTCCTGTATCCCTCAGAGCAGCTCAGCTCCCTCACAAGCCTCAGTCAGAGAGGAGAGACATGGGCAGCAGCAGCATCCACAGCAGGTCTGAATCTTGCTTCTTGCAGCATCCCCAAGCAGAGTTATCAGAGGCAGTCACAATTCCCAAACCTAACCCAGCCTGCTGATTCCAATCCCTGCACAGATATCAGGCTATGAGTTACACCACATGGAGAGCATCTATTCCACAAGAAAGAAGCACAGCAGGCAGCTGGAACTAATGGGCCTCTTTGGCTACTCCAGGTAAATACAACAGGGCTTGTGAGTCAAGAACTCCGTCAGGAATCACTGCTGACCTCAGGACACTCAGCAGAAAGCACCAAGGGAAAACCACAGCAGCTGAAAGGAGGACCCAGTTGCAGTCTCATGGGGAATTCACTACATGGAGAGAGCATGGAATGACTTCGTGATATCATGAAGGCACATGGCTCAGTGGGGGAGGATGAGTGTGAATGGACAAGTTCAAGACTGAGCAGAACAAGCAGCTCCTGGCTCTGACACAACCACTGAATCCTTGTGTGTGGGAGATGAGGCAGGAGCTGCTTGGGACCTTTTTAAAAAGAGCCTGGACAATAACACTGGAAAAAGAAATCTTTCCTGTAGGGGTGAAGCTGATGTTGGCAGGAGCTGAAGTGCATGAGCTAAGGAGGAAATAACTTACCCTTTTTCCTGGCTTGAGCAATGACATCAGCAGCACTTTTGCTCATCACCTTGGTGATGTACAGGGGGCAGTTGGTCTGGTTGGCAATGGTTATTGCCCGGTTCACAGCCTCTGCCTCCACCTGAGGAACAGAGGCGGCAGCAGGTCAGGGACACCCAACAGCACCCCAGTCATCCTCAGAAGTCACAGACCCTGCTCTGCCAGAAAACAGGAAGTGATGAGGCATTTCCCACCTCTGACCCTGAAGAGGCATACTGTAATCACAGCAATTAAATGACATCAACCTGCAGTCCCTTCTCATTACCACCTTTTCTCCCAGGCTGCTTCAGAGCCTCTCTGCCTGAACTAAAACAACACTCCAGGTGCTCAGGGTCAGAATGATTAAGCCCCTTCTTTAACCTAGACAAAAATAAGCAACTAAATGTTGACTCAACAAAACTGCTCCTGCTCCAGCCCACGCAGAAGGGAGATGCTGTACCACATACTCTGGTAAACCACGTTTGCAAACAAGCCTCCTAAATTGTACCCTCCACTACAATCTCTGGCTTGGGATCTGACAGAGTGTGAACCACCCCATAAATCAACTGCTTTTCCTTGCATGTGTACAGAGAATTAACCTCAGCCAAACCGAGGGTCACTTTGTAATTGCAGCCTCAGGATGATGGGCAGCACTCTGATTTTATGGATCACACGTCCTAATCAAAGGATCCAGATGACAGATTGAACAGCCGGGTGATGCTCACTGTGCCTGCTGCCAACAATGCCACAGATACTTTCCAAGCAAACAACAGAGGAAACAAACCCAGAGCAATCCCCCACCAGACTCCCCAATGCAAGAGGCTCCAAGAACCTCTCCCATGGACTCTGGTAGCACACGCTCAGTGTGTCCCAGAACACACTGCCCAGACAGGTTATGTTTCACCCCTGGAAGTGTCCACGGCCAGACTGGATGGGGCTTGGAGCATCCTGGAATAGTGGAAGGTGTCCCTGCCTATGACAGGAGTGGCACTGAGTGGGCTTTGAGGTCCTTTCCAACCCAAACCACTCTGGGATTCTGTGACTGCTGGCTCTCAGCACTGTGCTTGGAGGAAAAGAACGACCAGCTTAGGGGAACTGTGGCCAGGCTGATGTCCAAGTGTCCTGAACAGCTCTGCTCATGCCAGCCAAGCCACCGCTTGCACCCATGCCCTATTTGCAGCCAGAATGCTCCAGGAAAACAACAGCCACAAGTTTTTACAGCACACCACCCACACCGAGTCAGCTGGGTGGTCTCTGGAGCCCAAAGGGTTACAGCTCCAGGCTCTGCCTCTGTTGCACATGGGAACCACATTTCCACTCTGTGCCTCAGTTTCCCTGCAGGCAAAGCAGGGATAAAACAACACACGCCCCCAGACTTCTGAGCAGAAGGCATTTGAGCAACTGTGAAGCAGCAGGAGAATATTTTCTGAACAAGGCTGCTGAACTCCTGCCCAGATGCTTTTGTGACAGGCATATAACCATAACCCAACAAGTAGTCCAAAGGGGAATGTTTGCAATTACCAGGATGCATTAGAAGGCCTAGCATAGCAGTTCTCTTGGAAAAAAAAACAAAACAAAACAAAAAAAGGACAGACATTTCCTGGAGCACTTGGACTGCTTGTGCTCCCAGCATTTTTGTGGCTGAAAAAAAACCAAAAGAATGATGGATCACTTTGAAGAGTCATCACAGAATGAACTGAGCTGTGAAGGGGAGAGTTTTCCAGAAAGTGATGGGTGATGTTGACTTGGGATGGTGCTGTCTTAATTCAGGCCCTGTTTTCTGGCTGGAATAACGTGCTGAACACTGAGGTGAGTAAAAAAAACCCTGAGTCAGCAGTGAAACTTAAGGCTCAATTTGCACCTCCTGCCAGCCTGGGAATTCAGATGTGTGCACTCTAAGACACAAGTGCACGTGGCCAGCCCCTGAACACTTCACTCTGATGTAATTCTACCTGAAATGAGTAGGAGTTTTGATTTAACAAATGTTTTAGACTTGCTCAGCAACTCCTGCTGGTTTGCTGTAGATGGAGGTCTGAATTAAGGAGCTCTCCAGTCAGATGCCATCCATCCTTAGGATGGGCTTTGCATTCCCGAAGGGACAGCAGGAAAAGCCAATTCTAGTGTCAACAGCACCCCAGAGGGATACAACAAACATCCACTTCAGCTGAAGTCAACAGGAATTGGGGATCTGCTGCCACCATTGGAATCTGGCCTCTATCACCAGCCAGCCCAAAGGGAGCTGGATGTTTTTAAAAGCAGTCACTCCCACACTCCAGAAAGGGAGGGGAGAGAACAAGATGACAACATTTCCTGCTCTGTTTCCTATGACTTTCAAGGAGGAGAATGTTGGACCAGCTGAGTTCAGCTGCACAGAGGCTGCCCCATGTGACATCAGAGAGAAGCTTCACTGAGCCACATCTGCGGCAGCCACGTGTCCTCAGGCTGCCTTTTTCCTCCCTGCACTGAGGCAGAACGCAGTCCTGCACAGATTAACAACCCGTCCACACCTAGGAACCACACACCTCATACTTTAAAGCTCCTGCTCCACGAAGGATGAGCTCTTAAACAGCCAGACATAACTTGGCTGGTTTGATGTCCAGATCCTTTAAGGCAAGAGCAGTGTTCTTTTGAAAACAACATAAATTGAACTCCCTGAAGTGTCACATCAGCATCTGTTCCCACTCTCCCGACACAGGCCAAAAAATATGTTAAGAAACCACAAATTGGATGGGTGACTGGAAAGCTCAGTGCAAAGTGTTTTCTCACAATTTCAGGAAGCAAATATTCCAGCTCCGGGGCCACGTGTTCTGTGAGGATTCACTTACAAGTGCAGCTTTTTTTTTTTTCCCCCAGGCAACAGAATGACTTATGTTCCTACTGAAATGCCTCTGGACACTGCTTGTCTGAATCAAGGGAAGGAAATGGAGAGTGAGCATGAGGGGCACGTGCGGATGATCTCACAGCCTCAGCTCCCAGCTGCCACATCTAGAAGGCAGCAAAGCCCCAGGATCTTGGAGGAACAAAAAGAGCTGCTTGTACAGAACAGATGAACCCCACAAACCTGGAATGCCACGGTGAGGTGTCTGGCGTAGAGACAGTGAAGGACTGTGAGTGAAGAATGCAATGGGAACCAACCTCAAAGGCAAAGTTTTAAGGCTCTTTCATACTTCTGGGATTTATTTCAAAGGCTTAGAGGGATTGGGGTGCTCATCCCTGGAGAAATCCATAGGGAAATATGAAGGGTAGCTATATTAAAGTGCTTGGCTAAGGCCTGAGCATGACCTTCCCTCTCTGGTACATATTTTCTGTGCCTTCAGCAAACCACTTAAGCCATTGTTGTAAAAACCCCCACCCCATTGGTAAAATTTCATCAAAATATCAAATATCACAGTAATGGAAGCTATGGAAGTACCTAAAACATGTCAGGATTTGGGCATGTATTAAAAATTCTGCTAATTCACTGAAAGTCTGATAAAATAATGGCCAAGAGAGAAGCCCAAGACACTGGATCTAGAAAGGACAGTAGCAGAAACCTACCAACATAACCCCAAATGCAGAAAAATCCTGTTTCCAGCTACATTCATCCCAACACGAAGTACTTAATGGCAATGCAGAGATGTTATAAACTGGGAAGGGGGATAAATGCAAAGGCAGGGGAATTCTCACCTCTTCGGGTCTGCTCAACACATGCCCTTCAGGGCCTGTTATCCCCAGCTCCAGGATCCTTTGCTGCTCCTAAGGCACAGAAGAAAAAAGAGCAAGGATGAGATTTAAACAACAGGGAATTTTTCTTCCAGCACACACAGCTATTGGAAAGGGGCATGAGTGAGATCCTGAGCATCTGTGCTGGCTAAAATCACATGGGGTTTTGCATAAGGGCCCTGCAAGAGTCCTGTCCACTCCTCTTGCTGAGAATAACCAGAGGTCACAAAACCTTGCTGATTTGCTCACAGCAGGTCAAGGAAACCTTTTATTTGGATTTGCTTCATAGGGGGTTCATAGCCCCTCGACTTTCAGCACTCATTTGCATCTATAAAATAATCTCTAAGACGTGGTAAAATGATAACTCATGGAAAAGAAAATCCTGCAACTGAGCTCAAGGACTGGGGTGGGCTCTTGCCCAGCCAGAGAACACAGAAATCCTCTCAGTGCTTGAGACTGTACACTGTGCTTGAGACACAGTGTACAAAATGAGCTGGAGATAATATTATATTGGATACATTATTAACATTTCTCCCTTGCTGCTGTTTGAGGATAAACAGACCCCAAACATCAGCACCCCATGTACTGTATGAAGCTATATCCCTTCCCACTCCCCCTCTTATTTCCTGCAGAATATTTCATTACACACAGTGACAGTTACACCCAGCTTTTCACTTCTGGGGAGAGAGGCAGAGATGCCCAGTATCCACCCCAAACTGAAAGCTGCCACAAAAACCTGTTCTATCAGTGTCAAAGGGGATAAAATCTGCTGTACAGCCCTGCTCACACCCTTGATACAGCCATGCCATGCTCTCAAAAGCCTGGGTGGTTCTCAGTTTGCAAAGAAGGAGTCAGAATTTAAATCCCTCCCAGCATTTGAAGCCAGTAACTCAGAGAACAAACAGGCCATACCTCAGCAATGATGTCACCGTTCTCAGCGTGCACTTGGGCTGTGGCGCCGATGTCCCGGATCACACTTAGGACCTCATAAATCTGGGGGACAGATAACACACATCACAACAGGAACACATCTGTTGGGAAGGCCACACCCCAGATCCCCTCAGAAAACAGAATTTTGCAGAAGAGAAAAGAGAAAGAGAAGAATATAAGATGTGATTTGCTGGAGAGATGCAAACCATTTTCATGCTTGTCACTGAATTTCCCAATTCTACAGTTGGATGCTGCTGATGTGGCAAAGGATTATCCAGTGGCAGGTTTGGAGTATGGGAGGAAGAAACAGCAACAACTCAAGCCCCACAGTTGCATGATTTTAAAGGACTTGCAGAGTTGTACCTGTTTGATGTCTCATTTACTGGTGCCTGGCATGAAAAACATCCCTTATATCTGAGTGGTGGGGGCAGGTTCTCCATGGAAATCCAGTATCTGGACGTAGGAGCAGTGTGATTTCCCACCCCAGCAACCAGTCTGAGAGGGCTCAGGTCCAGTAACCCCCAAGTGGCGCCATCAATGCTCCCTCATCAAAATGTTTCCAGAGCCCTCAGAGATAACTCACACACCAACACTCCCAGGCATTCTGTTCCTCCCACACCTTCAGAATCAAAAACTCCCCCTCTGAACAGCTAAATGTGCCCAAATGTGCCCACGAGAACAGCAAACAGGAGGGCAATTAATTCCTTTCTAAGATCCCAGTGATTCCACCACAAAAAAAACACCTCTGGACCAGCTTATAAACAGAATAATTATAATTAGCCCAGAGATCTCCCTCCTGCCCTGTGCAGAGGCATAAAGCAGTAATTCATAGAACTGACACTGCTTCTACCCCAAAGGAGCTGGAATAAAATCTCCAACCTCTCAAAATGAGAGTTTTACCATCGCTTCCCTCAGCTAAGCCTTTCAGGGTTTGCTGTTGGTTGGGTTTTATTTTTCATTTAAAAGATAATCTTCAAACCAGAGCTGTGGGTGCCGTTGCCAATCTTAGGTACTGTTACACACATAAAGATTGGAACCAGGAGAGAGTGTCAGATCCCAGGATATTGAATTTAAACACTTATTTGTGACAAACTGAACACGAAGCCTTCCTTCCTACCTGAGAATCACTGAGCTGAAAGCGATCTTTGAAAGCCATGTACACCAAAAAGGAATTCACACCTGGGGAAAGAGAGCACATTGCAGGTAAAGCCATGGACTACAACCCCTAATCAGCCACCAGCAACAATTCCATGGATTCAGCACTGTGGGAGGCTGAGTAACAAAATAAAAGCAAAAATGCATCTCACACAAAAGCAGAAACTGGGCCTACCTGGCTGATCCCACTTGCCCTCCAGGGAGAACAGTGGGAAATCTGTGTCTGTGATGTGTCCAAACTAACCCACTGATCCTAAGCTGGCTTTTCCTCTCCAGCCTTTGGAACCAGTAAAAGCTCTCACCGAGCACATGTGGGAAGCTCCCATTACGGCATAAAATGCTGGGTTTTGAAACTACAAACAGGATGGAAAATTGCTCCAGCCTGAGGATGAAATGCCAAGGAAATAAAGAGGGGGGAAACCTATGAGGTCATTTTACTCAGCTCTTCACTTTTAGCAGCCAGAGCTGGATTGGTCTGCCTGGGGCTCCTATTTTCCCTGTTTACAGCTCTTCAGTGGCTGCAGGTATCATCAAGGGCACTGATGAACCCAAAGGACCTTCACTGGACACAGGAGCTGCTCTGCATGGGAAAAGCAGGAGATTCACCGCTGGAAAATCAGTGCTGCAACACCAGTGTGCCCCAACCCCTGAGCCCTCTGCAATCCCAACTGCCCAAACCTTCTCAAGGAGTCAGAATGGGCCCAAAACAGCTTTATTGGGATATAAAAGTAAAACACTGCATGAGAGACAGCCCTAAACAATAGGGGATCCTGAAAAACAAGGAGGGCAAGGCTTTTCTGAGCTTACCATGATCTTTAACCAGAGCTTCCATCTCCTCCTGGACACCTTTATGCCACTCAGTGATGTCCACATGCAGGGAGTAGTCACAGCAGGATTTGCTGTCTGCCCACTCTCGCCACTGATCGAATGCTGTCAGCAAACTGGTCCCAGGCTCGGGAACCACGTGGTCAACTGGGAATTACAAACAAAGCACTGGTTAATGGCTTGTGCAGAAGCTTTCCTGGGTGCCCAGGACAGCAAGCATAGCTGTGCAGAGGCTGCTGCAAAATCAAGGCATCCTCTTTCCCCTTAAAATATCTCTAAGTTTAAAATTTTTCAATGGTTTCTAGAGAATGCAGCCAGGGAAGTCGATTATGGAGCAGCAGCTGAAGGAAAATGAGTTGTTACTACAACCTGTTTACTACAACTGTTGGTGCTACACATCCCAAACCAGGAGCACCTTGCAGAGGACTGGAGGAAGCAGGACCAACAATTTGTGGTTGGAGAGATCTTTCTGACACTGAGAAGGTCCTGCTGCCTCTGGCACCTGCTCAGTTTGATCCTCACACCAAATCCAGCAGCAACTGGATTCACAGGCAGCTGCAGCTGCAGGACAGCCTCCAAGGGTGACACAAGGAACCTGGATCTGAAGGTTCAGTGTTCCTTGTTTTTATTTGAGCACATGGACTCTCTGAGATCTTCAAAAGACACAGTGAAATAAAAGAAGCAAGTCAGCATCTCCAGTACTGAACTGAGAGAGTAGGAAAAGCCTGTGGGATTTCGGGGGTCACAAACTGGGAAGCACTGCTGGGGAGGAGGAGAGGGCCTGGCTTGATTCTACATTAAAACATAGAAAAATAAAAAGTTGCTTCAACTATCAGCAGAGAAATCCCAGCAGTTTTTTTTAACTTTATGGTGAGGATCAGGGCTGCTCTAAGTCACAGTGGGGATGAGACAAGAGCCATGGGTTCTACTCACCCTCAGGGTAGAACAAAGCTTTGCTTTACCCCCACGCAGACACGACAGCCAGGACTGACTGGGTTTGCACTGCCTAAAGAACCACATTCATAGTCAGAAAGGCAGCCCAGCTCTCCGGAGCAGCCATAATCCTCAGCCACCCAAGTCAGCAGAGACCTCTCCTGAGCTGTGCACACACTGCAGAAAGCCAAGAGCTCACCCAAAACAACCATCCCCGCTGCAAAATGCTGCCCACCCTCTCCCCTTTGCAAAGGGAGACAGCTTAGAATATTTGTGCTTTTGCCCTGCAAGCATCACACTGAGGAAAGGACACGATATGCCTCGGCAGCTGCAGCTTTGATCAGCTTCAGGAGTGGCTGGTGGTCTCTGTTTCTGTTCCCCCCCCACTCATCACAGAAATCCAAGCTATGAGTGCAAACTTGGAAATCTGCCTCCTGTCTGGCACCACACCAAGGACGTGCTTTTCACCACCATTGGGAAAAGCAGCCCAAATATAACCAGACAATAAACAGACATATTTTTAAAAAAATCATCCAATTTCTGTTCCATGATCTGCTCCTCCCCAGTGGCCACAAACCTTCTGCTAACTTCCAACCTGAATTGTTTCTTACCAGGCCAGTACAGAGCCTCTGTCACTCTGCCAAAGTTAATCTTTAGCTTAAGTGGAATGAACAACAAGGAGAAAAATAACATTCCCTTTGCTTTTCCAAAGGGACATGGGAAAAGCCCAGGTTTACACAAATGTCTAATTAAGAAGCCAAAGGAAAAAAAGCCCATTTAATCTCTAACACATCACAGAAATAAATCCATCTCCACTTGAGACTAAAGGTGCCCTCATAGCTCTTTCAGCCCCAAGATGATGGATGGCTTGTGTGCACTGGGAAATCGTGCCTGAAGGCACCAAGGGGTTAACACAGAGGCCTCAGAGCCCAGCATTGAGCCCCTGGGAATGGCTCTAGAGCCCCCAGGAATGACTCTGGTGTCTGGGATCAGAGCTTTATCACCACCTCACTTCATGCACTGCCCAAGGATGACTAATGGGATTTTTTGGAGGCAGCGGAACCAGGGGTAAGGGAGCTCTACCAGCTCTCTGACAAAACCAAATCACACCTGGCAGTAACAACAGTCAACGATGCAGGGGCTGGTGCAAGCATGCAAGGAAGACAGCAGGGATTGGGAATATCTCCTGTGGCAGCTCCCCTGAGCTCCCTGACAGCCAAATCACCCTCTAGCCCCTTCGAAACACAGCACACTTTTTCTCCACAGTAGCTCTGCCAGGCAAACATCAGCAAACAACCACTTCCCCACATCCACATGGAAGAACTCAGCAGGAAACCAGCCTGACAGTGCAAGGTAAACAACAGCCTTCGCATCCTGGGACTGAACTGGTCTGAAGAGACTCAGGGAAAGGACTCAGCAGAGCACACCAAGAGACAATCATGGTGACAGGGACATCCCTGGAGAGGGGCCCAAGAGCTGGGGTCCTGTACCTGACCCTGGGACAGGATGGAAGATATGCTGCCACAGCAGAGGAAGCAGGAGCAGTGGATGCTGCACAAAAGGCATGGAGAAGGTGGATGTAATCCCAAATCCTGGTCTGGAGGCAATTCAGGCACAAATGGCAGTCTCCTCGATTCTTCCATCCTCTGTGCAATGGCAGGGGCCAAACACATTGCAAGATCATGGCCTACATCCCTCCATGGGAGGGTGAAGTTTTGGGGGTGACCAAATAAGGAAAAATGAGCCCAGATCCAGGAAAGGAAAGTAGTCAAGGTTGACTCTTCATCTGCTCTTTAAAGGACTGAGCTCTGAAACTGTTTCTGCCTGTTGAGAGGCCAGGAATTGCACCTCAGAGAAGCTTCTTCCAGACCTCAGGCACAGCTTAAGAGCTCAGAGTAAAACAAAAAGGTCTCCTTTCAGGTCCCTGTGCTCCAAAGCAGCACAGCTCCATCCCACTGTGTTCCCACAGCTCCACGCTTCCAGGATGACCCCTGGGGATGACATCCCTAGACCATGGACACAAGGGCTGACCCACCCCAGCCCACTCCTGGAGAGAAATCTCTCTCCTGGAGAATTCCCAGGAGGCTTCCCATGGGAAAAGCAGTGCTGTCCTGACCCCACTGTGCTCCTTCTCCCTGGGAATCCCATCTCACTGTCCCATCTTTCCTTCCATCACCTCAGGAACCAGGAATGTTGCATCCCTGGTGTGGCCTCATGCCTGCAGGGCACACTCAGGACAAACAGCTGTGACACAGGCTGTTGTCACCCCTTTATTCCCTCCACCACCACAGCCTTGATCCAGTGTGCTTCCCAGCCCAGATGTTTTCTTCCTGTTGTTGATTTTTGTTTTTGCTGTGCAAATGAATTCAGCTGCTTGAGATCTGAGAAGGAAGTTGCCAGCTCATTTTTAAACTCAAAGCTTGTTCCAAAAACAGAAACAAAACAGAGAGGAAAAAAAAAAAAAAAAAGGAAAAGATAATGTAAGAATCACTTCACCAGTGCTGAAATCGTCAAAGAAGGAATTAAATAGCTTTGTGGGCCTTGTCGTGGCTCCCTGAATCTGAGCGAAATTCAGGCCTAATCCTAATGTTTGTCTTTATTTAACACACTCTCAGCAAGGCAGAGGGCAAAGCCAAGCTCAGGGTTACACTGGTTTCTCAGCTATGAGCAGAAAACATTCTGTAGATTATCTTTTAACCTTTTGAGCTGCAGAACCCAAAATGCAGCAGCCCAGGGCTGAGGGCAAACAAGGCTGTTACAACAGCAAAAAAATATGAGAAAAAACTATTTTATACATTACAAATAGTCTAATTTTCTCCTTGTTAAACACTAACAGGATTCCAAAATACCTGGATAGTCTGTCTTTCTCTTGGAAAATCCAAGCTCTCACCTCCCTCTAAGGGCAATGGGATTTGAGCACCTCTGAACACACATGCTCCAGCCATAATCACCCAGACTCTTAATTACCCTTCCCATGCCTGGTTTGGTTCTTCTGTCATTATACACAGGCTTACAAGGTGCATCTGCTCCTCGTTCCCAGTGTTCCAGCTCCCACCCACCACCAGCCAGGGCTGTTTTCTCGCCTGCCTCACTCAGCGCGGGATCCTTCGCTCCTCCTCGGGCAGATTAATCGGCTCAGGATTAAAGGCAGACAATGAGCTGAAGTGAGACAACAACACTGGGTGATCCATGTGGCTCTTCTGCACCAGAACTGGCACCCAGCCATGCTGGAATATTCTCTATCTCATGGGCCAAACTGGTTGGATGCTGGTGGGGAGATATTTGGGTGTGAAATGAATGGGGAAAGCAAAAACTTAGGGGAATGGATTAAATGCTCCAAGGATGGGGAAAATAAAGCAGTGTTGTTTTAACATAAGCATGGAAAAAATCTATACAGGGTAGAAGTGCTAGCAGTGCCTTATAGAGCGCTAGCATCATCAATTATTAACACATCCTTATCATGTATTAACATAAAACCTGTACTAAAATCAGATCCCAGCACAATCCCATACACATACAAGTAATTTCAAAGTTCAAATAGTTCCTACTGCTTTTTTACACAATTCACAGAATCATGGAATACCCTGAGCTGGAAGGGACCCACACAGATCAAGTCCAAACCCAGATTAAATCCAACAACTGATTTCAGAAAGGGCAGCCTAAAAGATGAATCACAGTTAAGGCTGGCCTGAAACATCTCCTTGTCTTCATCCAGTTGCTCCCAGACTTTAAAACCACTTCCACAGCCCACTGAAAATGGTGCCAATCTCAACTTTAAATGGTGGCTTTAGGAAATGTTGCATCACATCTTGGCTCCCTTTCCCAAACTCAGGGGCTTTCTGCTCCTGAAGAGCTTTCCTGGAGCAGAGTGATACCTGCACCCTGAGCAAGATGGGCACAAGGGATCTGGCACAGAAGGCTGGGGAATTACCCAACAGCCTGCAGGATACTCTGAGACCAGATCCTGAAAAATCCCACATGATCGCTCTCTGGCACTTGGAATGTCTCTCAAATTAAAAAAAAATGCAGATGAAGAGGAATGCCTTTATATTTTTGTCCCCTTGCTAAGCTCCAGAGAAATTATTGCTTCAGAGGGAGAGCTGGATCCAGCTCTTTGCCTTGCCTTGAAAACAAAACTGCTTTTGGGATGGATGTGCTCATGGGTGGGGATTAATGGGTTTTATAGCTTCCTGGCATTGTGAAATGTGCATTTTTTTTTCTTTTTTGCATCCTGCCTCAGTTGAGCAGGCCTTGGCTTACAAACAATCCCTTCCTGGAGCTTCTATTAATAGCCTTTGCTTCCACCTTTCCCCTGGAAAGGATTTTTTTCAACTGGTTTAATTGTCATCTAAAGCATGCATGAAATTTTTCTGGGGCTTCAGTTCATGAATGCCACTACCAGGAAGGAGAAGAACTGTTTGAAATGGACAATACAAACATGAATTAGGGTCAGATGTTACCAAAATTGTGTATGTAATAAAAACCATGTATTCAGGCTTCCAGTTTCTATTATAGACTGCAGTTTTCCACATTATTTCCTGCTCCTACCAGCATTAAATGTGCCTATTGTTTAAGAGGAGTTTATAAGGAGAAAATCCTTAACATTGAAGCATTAGTGTTAGCAGGCAGATCTCCCCTACCCAAAACTTGAAATAGCAGCATGATCACTATAAACACATCTGCCTGTTTAATACTACTTAATCCCCACAGCAACTGCATGTGATGAAATCTAGTGAATTTATTGAGTTGTACATTCTGTCACAAGCCATTTTATTGAGAGGTTGTAATTAAGTTCAACCCTGGTACTTGCACAGGTTCCTACTTAAAAGTCTGGAGTTGTCAGGCTGGGGCTGCAGGAATATTCTCCTGGTATTGGTGTGAAGTGGGAGTAATTCTGTGAAAGCAAGAGTAGTAAAATCAATCTCCGTGAACTGAAAGTCAGGCCCTTGACTGACCCATAGATTATCCCATAATCACAAACCTTATTTCATCCAGAGGCTTCAAATTCTCAGCTGGTAAAATATCACAATCCCTTCTACCTTTATGTATCATGACCCTTTTATGTGTCAAGGAATTGAGCTACCAAAAGCTGCCTCATCCAGTAACAAAGCTGTTTTCAGCAGCAAAAATTCCGATTTAAATATTAAACCCCAATTTCCAGCTCAGCAGCCCTGCACCCATTCAGAGACCTCAGCCGTTCTCTGAGCTCAAAAATCCCAAATCAAGCGATCCAGAAGAGCCTCACACCTCCGTTTTTTCTGATTCCATCCCAATTCTTCCTTTAAACCATGCTGTGGGTCATGGGTTTGATCTGGGAAAAGGAAGGACAGTGACAAATTCACTTTGAAGGAAACTGCACCCTGGACCTGATGCACCTCAGCTGAAGAGAAATCAAATGAAGGATTTTCTTCACATCCTGGCTCCAGCAACCAGATTTTCAGCTGTGTGTATTTGTGGGGATTTATTCCCACAGTATTTTATTCCTGTTCCCTCCCCCCTGCCCATCCCCCTCCCCACCCCAAGAAAAGATACTGGAATAAAGAGATTATTCTGAAAAGTTACAGCCCTGCACAGGCCAGCATTTATGGTGCTAATACAACTACTCAAGGACTGTTCTCCTGTACATGCCTGCCAAACTCATAGTAAAGATAGCCTAAATGACATCAAATGTTGTTTTCTGTCAGTTCAGATCCAGTTTATAAGACCTGATGCAGAGAAATCAGAAGCTGGACCAGGCTCAGAAGAATCAGACACATCTGTGCTCCACTGATTACATTTTCAGACTGCAACGTTCCCTTATTCCCTCACTGATGTCATACAGATATTTCACTTGCCCTTTTGGCTGATTACATCCAAAATACAATTAACAATTTCAGGCTGGCTGGCCACAAACATAAAGAATTCAATAATTAATAACCCTCCCCAGCAGCTGGAATGGCAGTGTATTAAGGTCAGATTTAAAAAAAAGAAGGCTCCATCTCTTCCCAGTACAGGTTTATTGTGCATTTATTGTATCTCAGGAGGTCACCATGGCAGAGAGGGAGGGGAACCAAGTTCAAAAGAGACATTTAAGTGGTTCCAAGATTCTTTCTTTTAAGCATTACTCCACACTTGCAGGCCATGAAAAGAGCACACAGGACTTCAAAGGCTTCCATATGAATTGGTCTGTAAACCCTGAGGGACTGAGATGGAGAAAAACCTCCGTTTGTAGCCATGACTTTCAAGTCAAGACAAAACACAAGAATTAACAACACATCCAAGGGGCAAGAGCTGATCAGACACAGGAGGACAAAAGATCACGTGCCATCAGCCAGCTCTGTCCCTCATGGTCACTGGAGATGTGTCCTGCCCCTCAGGCTTTTTCCACTCACTGGGAAGCTGGAACAGTTCTGGACTGGCATTGTTATCACCAAGTTTTGGATTCTTACTTTCGTTTTGTGGCCCAGGGTTGTCTCAGGGATATTGGAGATGAAGAGGAACATGACTGCAGATGCCGGTTTTCACAACAGAAATTTGTGGTGGTTCTGAGAGGGTTTTGTGTGTTTGGGATTAGAAAAGTTGGTTTTTTACCCCCAAAAATAAACTATATGTGAAGAGCTCTGATTCTATACAAGCACTTTTTATTAATACAGCTTGTGAGAGAAATGGGGAAAAGAAAAACCCTGTATTTGTCAAATAAACATCTCCCCTGCTCAGATGAGGACCAGACACTTCCTCTCCTCGTGACTGTGACAAGGTGACACCATGTTCCAAGGAGGAAGCTGTCACCCATCACCATCAAACCACCACCACTTCTGCTACCACACTGGGAGTCCCCATCCTGTTCCTACTCAAACCACTGAAAACTCTCATACACAACTGCAGGCAAGGAAGTGAGGGCTGAATCAGACCTAAATGTTCATGGGTTTATGGAGAAAATATGGTGGGATGTGGCATGGAGGTGCAGCAAAACTTGGTTTCTACCAAAGAGCAAGGATCAAGCAGCACATCTATCCCTCACATAGCCAATTCCTGACTACACCTGCCCATCTGCAGGTGTTCTCTCCACTCTGTGGCACTGATATTGCCTGCAAATTAGCTCTTACACTTGCTGAAATCATTAACCTGTAGGAGGTCCTAACTAGATTATCCCCAGTTTAAACAGAGATTCCTGTGGCATGTTACCCAGCTGCTGAACTTCCTCCTCCAGCTGTGAGGCAGCCCAGCCTGGCCTCACAAGATGTCTGGTGTCTTCCTAGATCTGCAAAGAATCCAAGGTTTGGGGATTCTTCACAAAGCACCACTCCTGGACACTGCCTGAGCTGCTCACCCAAAGAGAGACACCCAGCCTGTGGCAAACTGATTTGGGAAACTCCTACACACAAGATCTAACTTTTGTTTTTCCCATGTACCAAGTCTTTAGGGGCAACCGTTACTTTCTACATCTCAGCTTAATTTCCTGTCTCAAACATGGTACTAGAAGGAAATTCTTTACTATAAGGGTGGGGAGGCCCTGGCACAGGTTGCCCAGAGAAGCTGTGGCTGCCCCATCCCTGTCCAAGGCCAGGATGGACAGGGGTTGGAGCAACCTGGGATAGTGGGAGGTGTCTCTGTCCATGGCAGGGGGTGAGACTGGATGGACTTCAAAGTCCCTTCCAACCCAAACATTCTGGGATTCCATGAACAGCCAGAATTGCCCCTGGATCTGGGCAGGATGGCTCAGTGGGAGTTGTTCCATACAGCTGCCACCTTCCCCTTTATTACAGAGTGTTTGCATTGCAGAAGGACTGACTGGTTCAGAGTCCTGAACTCTGGTCCTGGTTCCGTGGCCTAATTCTACTTCTAAGAATATGCTGCACATCTACATTTTTCTCAGCTGTGCTACAAAGGCTTTCCAAAACTTTTTCCATTCACAGTGGAAAGAGTCTCTGCCCATCAAGCTGAAAAGTCCTTTGTAGCCCATCAGTAGCTGAACTCTTCTCTTGGGACTCTGTGACTGATACTAATCCTGAGAAATCTTATCTGAAGTAAGGAAAAGCCTGCTGAAAAGTATCATTAACTGACATCTACTCTGGAATGAGATTTTTTTTGAAGCAATATTGGAATATTTGAACAGAGAATCCTGTGACACAGCCCCTGGCTGTTGAACCAGCCCTGCCTGGCTTTTCAAGGAGTCTGGAATCTTGCCAAGCCCATGAAGATCCCCAATTTGGAGGCACAAACCACTCAGTGTGCTGTAGTTTGGGAGCTTCCCCCCTTCCCTGCACCAACTCAGTGCTGTGCAATAATTTGGGAGAGTTCTCCAGGAACTCCTTCCCCAGCTCCTGCTCCTTGGAGGCTGTGCCAGGGAATTTCATTCATATATAAAACACCACCATGAATCCCCCAGACTCCAAAAATATCCACGCTGCACACATGTAGTTGCTTCTAGGGATAAAAGCAATGTGGTGGAAACACACTCAGACAAGTGGCCGAAAGGGAAGCTTCCAAAAGCTGAGCCCTTTTTAGTGGGCTCTGAAAACCAACCAAAGCATTTCCTAGTTAATATTTGCATGTGAAATCTACAAGTTCCTTCTTTTACTTAAAATAGGAAGCCAAAAGCACTCTCCTCTGGATCTGCAGATGCCAAGTGGGAGTGACAGGGATTATCTCCTTACTTCCAGTGTCGCCCACACCAGCTTCTCAGGTAGCTCTTCATAAAAATAATCACTTTTTACTTATGATATGAGGCTCTAGGTGAGCTTAATTAATTTGAATTAAAACCACAACCCCGCAGCAACAAAGCCACCTCCCATTATAGATAACCAGCAACCAGCATGGAGAAATGGAATGACATTCCCATTGCCACAGAGGGGGTCTCGACACCAACTGCAGTGTACCAAGGGAAGAAAAGAGTTCTCCCAGAAGCCATAACTCCTAAATGTCCATCCCTGCATTCCTTGCAAATCCACAGGGCTTCCATGGGAGTGAGGGCTGTGAAATCGTGCAGGCACAGCCCCAAGCTGCTAACAACTGGCAGTCCCTGACTGGGATTAAAGTGTGCCAGACAGGAGGAGCTCATTTGTATTCCTCAAACATTTCTCCCTCTCACGAGAAAGATTTAAAAAAAATCAAGTTTCTAAGAAACAGATGGGATCTATGAACTCTAAAGGCACAGGGGCTGAAGGAAAGAGGGAAAAAAGGCTCTCCTGATCGAAGACATCAAATCCCACTCCACAGGCAGCACTCCAAATCCATCCCAAGCAGGGAATCCTGCAGTTGGTTACAGCCTTTGCTTCCTTCAGCCTCCACTTGCTTCCCTCCCATGGCACACAGAGCTAATTTCCAATGTGGAGAGCTGAAAGGTCCTGCCTGACCAGAGCATTTTCGGCTGAGTCAAGCTCACAGGGAAGCAAAACAGCCAAGGGGTGTTTGCCTCCCACTGGCGGGGAGGCAAAAATTCCCTGCCCAGAAAAACAGGCCTAGAAAAGAGCTGGAGGCACCACTTCCTGCTGCTTCTTTGAAAACCTTGTTAAGACTTGAAGGTGATTAAGACACTTTATCTAGCAAGGTTTAACACACATGCCCTGAAAACCTATCACAAGCAGCTAATGATGTTACATGAATCGAGGTGGATAATTTCATTTTATTTTTTAAGATTTTTTTTTCCATCCACAGCAGACCTGAAGGAGCCAACTTTTACACCTGCCCCCATGAAAACATCATGCACATTTTCCATTGATGTAAGCGGCTGGGTGAGACACAGCACATCAGAGAGATCCACTGGCTCTTTACTTCTGTGTCATCTCTAAGGCCTGGGACTTGGGGATGAGAGTGCTGGAAAAAGAAAGCAAGAATTTGGGGATTTTGGGGACTTTTCACAAGGGCGTGTAGTCATAGGACAAGGGGAGTGACCTTAAGCTGAAGGACAGCAGGTTTAAATTATTAAGAAAAAATTCTTTATTATAAGGGTGGTGAGGCCCTGGTTCAGGTTCCCCATCTCTGGAAGTGTTTAAGGACAGGCTGGACAGGGCTTGGAACAACCTGGGATAGTGGAAGTTACCCTGCCCATGGCAGGGGGTGGAACGAGATGATCTTTAAGGCCCCTTCCAACCCAAACCATTCTGTGAACCTGTAAGAAAAGCACTTCAAGCAGCTCTTCAAGCAAAAGAACTCTTCCCCACACAGTGGGAAAGCAGCACCGTTGATCCCCAGCATTAAATGGAATAAGAGGCATTAAGTGCTCTTGCATCAACAGACAACAGGGTTAATTTCTCCTGAAATAAATGCTTCTTTTTGGATGCATGGAAAAATCTAGGTCAGTCACATCTGCACTGTCAGAACTGCTGTCACTCTAGCACTCGTGTGTTCAGAACTAAACCAAACTCCACCACGTGTGGAATTGCTTCCATCCCCTCCTTCCTGCACAGGGAGGAGCTGGAGCAGAATGGGTCAAAACAAACAGAGAAAGGGACCTCTCACCTGCTCTTTAAAAAAATCAGTGCTGCAAAGAGGCAGAAGGATGAGAGAGGAGGCAGAAGGATGGCAGAGGAGCAAGGGGCAGGATCCTCAGCAGCTCTGAGGAATGAAAAGATGGGAAAATAGGGAAAAAATCTCCTGATTGACTCAAAAACAATCCAGGCTGGACTGTGGAGGTTTCACAGGACTCCAGCCCAACACCAGGGCCAGTGATTTCCCCTTTCAGCACTGAGTGGGGGTGATGGCCCAGCTAAGTATGTGACAGGCAGTGTTAAACACCTCACCACACCACAGGCATCCTGCATCACTCCAAGCACAGCCACACAGTTCCTGAGTCCCTGTGTGCTCCTCACAGGAGCCTGTTCCTCACAGCACAGAGAGGTGGCAAACAATAGCTGCAGCCCAAAGGGTCAAAAAAACCCCCTCGGCACACACAGAAACACACAACACATCTGAGGTCTGCACAGCTGTTTCCTCCCGTGCTTTCTGGCAAGGGACATCAAGGACTTGGCAGATCCCCATGAGCCCCCACTGGAATCCCCAGCAGAACAATGGGGGATCCCATCCAGCACGGCTGGGATGCTGGGAGTGGAGCAAGCCCCGGAGAGAGGCTGCACAATCCACTGCAGGCAGAGCCTAATGGACTTACAGGGGTTTAAAAGCTCGGGAAGAGGAGCTCACACCAGGGAACTGCCCAGCTCTGCTTACAGCCCCACTTTCTCATCAAGGATTTTAAGCCTGCCCTGAATGAAAGGTACAAACACAGCAGCAGGAAGCTGGGAGCTGGTGAAGCAAAGAGATTTAGGGTGAATCAGGGCCAAGGCTGGTTTTGGGAATGTAAAAAGGACCAAGAGGAGCTGGAGAGAGAAGGGACAGGGCAGGAGGCTCTCTGCACTCCTGTGTGGCGATGCCATTATTCCAGTCACTGAGAGCAAGGACTCCCACTCATAGAAATCCCCAGTAATGTGTGGACATTTTCACTACATTTCTAGAGAATTAAACATTTCTTTGGGATAGAAGAACCACTGCCAAAAAGAGAAACAAGCTCCAGAGCCAGGGCAGCCCGTCTGCAGGGCTGGTCCCAGTGCACAGTTCCTCTTTGATCTCTGGGTGCAAAGAGAAACAAAACTGGGGCTGGTGCCTGTGGAACAATGCAGTGCTGTGTACACACAGCTAGGGACTGGGGAGACACTTCAGCTCTGTGGTTGCTGCTCTTGGATGCAAACTGCTTGGTTTTGTAATTCCAGCTCAGCCACAAGTCCCTGCCTGACCACTGCTGTCACCTCCTTCTTTCTCTGCTTCCCTCCTTTTCCTCTCACCATTTAGACTCTAGACCAGCACAGGACTAACCCTGATAACACAAAACAAATGCATCCAGTCAGGCAGAATAGGACCTAATCTCCACTGGTGGGTTTAAATACCACCCCACACCCTCATCCTGTCTAAACTCCACTTTAAGCTGGGACTGTCACAGAGTCTGATCTCCTTTGGGGCAGCTCCATTCTCTGTCGCACTCAGATCAAAACCCAAGAGGGTGACAAATCATTCCTGACTGGAAACATCTCCTTCCAGCAAGGTGGTGATCTTCAGAATGACCTTGTGAGACCTGGTGTCACCTGACTTTGATTGCAGCTGGGCAGTTCAAACCCCTGCCATGCTGCCCACAGGAGCTCTTTAATAGCAGGGTCAGGAATTAGGGAGCCAACAGCATGTGAGGCTCTCCTTCATCTCCTGAACTTCACAAGATACACAGGCTCCCCTCCCCAGCCTTCCCTCCTCATGGTATTAGGATAACTGCTGCTCAAGTTCAAAAGGCTGCTAGCTTTCAAGCCACCAGGCCAGAAAAAGCTATCATTTCTCTCACTGTAATTTCTCTCTATGATTATAACAGTGGATGACTGAGTCAGGAGAGGCAATGTCAGCAAGAAGATTTCACCCAAGGGCAGCAGATACCAGAGAAGAAGCAGAGTCTGGGAGGAGGGGCTCAAATGTGTGTGGGATCTGGCCTCGATGGATGGAGTTCTCACTGGGACATTAAACAGGCTCAGGGATCAGAGAGCCAGTAAATATACAGAGCTTAACTTTTTCATCCCTTCTGCAGAGCTGGGAGCAGAGAGAGGCAATCCTTCCCCTGCTCAAATCAGGGGGAGTTTTTCCACTGATTTTGATGGGGATTTCACCCATCACGGTTAATCAGCAAGCAAACCATCAAAAAGCTCCGAAGAGGCCACCCTGTTCCTAGCAGGGATTCTTCCTCCTCTAACAGCTCCAGGGACTAGGTTATATCCTGGGATATTAACCTAGCTCAGGTTGGGAAAACAGGGGCTCAAAAATAGGTGTGTCTTGTGCAGAGCCAGGCATGGGGTTTTGATGATCCTAGGAGATCATCCCTTCCAACTCTGGATGGTTTGTGAATCTATGAAAAATGCCATTTTTAGCTCACCAAAATTTTAGCCTCTTGTAAAGGGCAACTTCAGACAGAGTCCTTTTCCAAAACTCTGGAAGGACTGTTCTCTTTCCATGGAATACAGGGGAGTTTAGGGAAGTGACCAGAACAGGTTGGAGCATATCTAATACTCTTCTCTCCATCAAAATTCTCTGTGGAGCATTCTGGAATTCTACTTTCAACTTAATGCCCAAACACTGCATTCTGACATTTCAAAAGGGTGAGAATCCAAGTTTTTTTCCCCAGAGCAATGTTATCGTAAAACCCACAGGGAGGGCTTACCCACACCAATATTTTTCTAAGGTGGGGACCGAGAAAAGGACTGTGCAAATTGTCACTGCAGAAAAACAAAGATATCACAATATGTCATTTCATGCAAAACCAACTCTGTTTGTTCCTCCATTAGCAAAGACAGCTGGAGCCTTGCCTTTGGCACTGCATAGGGGAGAGACAGAAGGATCATAGCTGGAATTCCTGCTCAGATAGCCTCAGGGGAGCCAACAGAAAAAGCAATCAGCCCTGAGTGGAGCAACCTAGGGAGGGCTCAAGAAAGCAAGGGATAGAGAGACAAAAGGGCACATTTGGATCCTCAGCCCCAGCCCCTTTTCCCTGATGGGCTGGGAAGCCCTGGATTGGAGCTAGATCTGCTTCCCACCAGGATAAATCTCCCCTGGTGCCACAAAAAACCCACAATTGTTCCATTTGACACCAGGACCCATCTGATTCCCCCTCCCTGATGCTGCAGGCATGAATTTAGAGTGGAACAAGCAAATGAGGACAGGGCTTGGAAACAACAGGTTACACTCCTGTGCTTCCCTTGAATTTGTCTGCCATGAGAATTAAAGAGGCAACACTGAATTTGATCTGAGCTGAAAATGAGGTTCACCAAAGCAGATCCTCCAGGTGAATTCTTGGCACTGCAGATTGATGCCAAAACTCACCAAAGTCAGAATTTCACCCATAATTTTTATAAACCAACCATCATTGGAAACCTATCCAAGGTTCTTGGTTCAATTTCACTGAAAACTGCATGCAAAATAAATATTTCCCGAAAATGATTGTAAAGTAAACAGCCTCAAAGTGCCCTCCAGCACAAAAATGTGAAATATATTGAAGCATGAAGCTGAGGAAGCTGTTTGTGTGCCCAAAGTGAGGATTATGCATAAAGCAGAGAAACAGATGGAGTAAAGGTATTTGTAAATAAATCATACAAAATTTGCTTAAAGCACTAATGAGGAAATTCAGTGGTTTTTTCCACAAATCTCACATCCAAAAAGAGGTGCTTTTTCCTAAAAAAGACTGAAGAACAGAGACACAGCTGGATACAAGTCCACGGGAGGAGCAGATTCTCTTTGCAAAATCCCAGCATTTAAAATATACAATGAGATAAGAGTGTCATTTTCAGGCTGCAATTTGTGATATTGTGAATCCAGTTCACTAAATACTATCCTGTTTATCATAAGAGAAAAAATGCTGCCATCCACCACAACTCCCACCTGTTCTGGGGAAGCCCAAGGCCACCCACCAAGAGAGTGTTCACCAGGGTTTCACTGTGGAAAAACTTTTGCAAATGCTGTAATTTTGCTCAGAGAAACAGCTGAGCTGACATAGGACAGAGGCTCCGAAGCTTTGAAGTCTACTCTGCATCATTCATCCTGCTTTCCACTGCTCCAGTTCCTGATTCCCACCCATCAGAAATGTCTCTCCATCATCCTATTTAGTCCAATTAGTCCTTGCTGCAGGAAGATTTTTTTGTTGTTCAGAGATGATTTTGTATTTTGGTGTCTTAATCTGAGATACTCAGGATGGTCATGTTTAATCACCAGCCTCCTCTAAATGGTTTGCCCACGGTAATAATCCAAATTATGCTCATTTTCACAGCTGTAAAAGGAGAAATTGTAAAATGGGGTATTCTCCTCCCACCTCCCTAACTCAGAAACGTGTTACCTTACTGTTAGTGTGTTGTTGCCATAAAGGCAATAAATATTTACACACGTAAAGGATTTCTGAAGCAGGAGGCTCTGCAGAGGTAAAATTAGGCAACCAAAGTAAAGGGCTACTCCAAAAAAAATTTGCCAAACCAATTTCTACTTTCAAAAGTGCCACTGAGGGGAATAGTGCTGCTGAAAGGTCACATGCAGGTGACAGAGAATGTTACTTTGATCTAATTCAACTTAACAAGGAAGAACAAAACGATAACTCAAGTGTAACCAGGTACTCTAATGAAGGAACAACCAACGAATCAAAGTCAATGAACTGAGGCTGAAAACAAAAAGCCATTTAAATGCCATTGATTTCAATTGACAGCAAAGGTTTGAAGGAGAACTGGCTATTAGTGTGCACCAAGGGATCATCCACAGCCACATCCCCTGTGTGGGTGAGGTTATCTTCAGACACAAACCTCACACTCTGAAGTGATAATGTTATGAAAAATAATTTCCCGGGTTATTTTAAGATTATTTCTTTGAAGCATCAGACCAAGACCTATTTCCAGCCTCCCGTCAATCAGTTCGAGTCCACCCACCAGACCAGGGATCAAGGACTGCTCACAATCACGCTCTGGGAAATGAGGATGTTCCAGTCCATGTAGAGCTTGGTTTGAACTGAGGAGAGTTAAACTGGTTCCTGGCTGTGCGTAAGATCTCTTTATACTCATGGACTGGACAATAGACACTAATACCTGTTCTGAATCAGCTTCTTTTATTCCTCTCTGCCTGAACTCCCCTCCTGTGGAATGGCAGCACCTGAGAGTACATGAAAGACTGTGATGTGCTCTGACTTTGGATGACTTCCCACCTTCATCCCTCATTCCCACACGCAGCAACAGAGCCTGGGACACCATGGTAGATTTTTACACCTGATTAGCTGCCCTGCAACAGAGGGGTTTGTTTTTTTCCTCTGGCTCAAACGAAGTTACAAGGTTATGACTTGCTTGTGGAGTTTTAAGATCCTGTGGCCAACATAAGCAGGGACAGATAGCCTCGAAGTCATTCCTGAGGCATTTTAGAGGCAGAAGGGAACACCAAAAGTATCTAATCCTGCTGCCAACACAACAGTCAGTCTGCCTTTTTTATTTTGAGGTATTTTCACTTTGCAATTCCTCTCTTTCTCCAAAGGAGGAGATGAGCACAAACAGAGCTATGTTAACAAAATCCTGGTGGCTAAAGCAGATCCTGAAATAAGTGGCCCAGTTTTCAAAGACACACTGAACACTGGCATCAGGCTTCTGGGTGTCAGAAATACAACAGATATCTCTCCACAGACAAGTGACCAAGGCACAGGAATGTGGGGGATCTGCTCCTCACTCTGGAGCCAGAGGTCACAGTGACACTGGTTCCAGCAGGAGCAGACCCAAAAACCTGCAAGATGAGGAAATCCTGGGGTCCCGCTTTTCCACCCCTACTCCTACAACCTTTTCCCAGCAACCTAGTCAGATATCACCCACTGGTCCAGAACAAGGTGACTCCCACAGCTCCTGTTCTTATCTGGGAAAGAGAAAAGCCCAGCTTTGCTGGAAGAGGACAGCAGGCACTTACTGATCATGGTGGTGCCCCCGGCCAATGCAGCCTTAGTCCCTTGGAAGAAATCATCAGCAGATGTCATCCCCTGCTCTGGCATCTGGAACCGGGTGTGGACGTCAATACCTCCAGGAATCACCATCCTGCCGTGGGCCTCGATGGTTTTCACTCCCCCTGGCACGATCAGGTTCTCCCCTATTTGCCTGGGGAAAGAGGTTTTGAGGAGCAGGTCAGGCACACCCAGGTGAGCAGCCTGTAAAGAAACACCCCTGTGCTACTTAGCCTAGCTGCAACTTTTTCCATATAAAGCAGGGCACAGGATCAGCACGCACAGGCTGAGCGTGTTTTATTCCTCCCGTGGAAGCAGTCACATAACAGTGAGTGAAGTGTGCAATTCCTTCAGGACTTTGGGCAACATTAAAGGAAGGAAATGAAGGAGTCCCTCTGGAAGGGGCTGTGCAGGTCATGGATGATCACTGCACCCAATGCAGCTTTCCTGGGACTGGACTTTTTAAAGCAGCAGCTCAACACTTGATTCCAGCTCTCTAACAACAATTTGGATGTTATCACCAGTTTGGGAGCACTGGAAGAATTTTTGCTTCTATATTTTTTACCTTCCTAAGTATTACAGAGTCCCTACACAAACATAAATTCAAGCAGATACTGGTTACGAAGTTCCTGGTGAGACCCTCAGAGGTCTTTCTAGTCCAGCTCTCCACAGACCTATTTTTAGCAGTGCAGTAGTGGATGCAATTAATTAGCTCTCTCTGGCTGGCTTCTTTAACTTTTAAACTTGATTAAAAAAGCACATGTGCTGGCTGTTTAGCCAGAACAGGAAAATTCCTTGTTTGTAACCTCTGGCTTGTCCATTTTTTCCTAGGAGTAATTTTCCAAAGAAATCTGTAACACATTTAATGTGCCAGGAACACATGTTTCAGGCCTGAGAACACAGAAAGAGGTCTGAACCTCTTCCACTGCAGGGTTCTTTTTTATTTGAAGGGGGGTTGGAGTGATCCTTGCACCACAGACCCAGAAAGTCAGCACTGCAAGAGACTTCCAAAGGTCACCTAAGTCCAGCCTCCAAGCCTAAAAGAGAATTGTGTTAGGACACTGAACTCTGAATTCAAAATATCTGAAGTCATAACTCAGTGAAACTTTACAGCACATATAACTTCAAACACATGTGTTCTCTCAGCATGGGGCTGCTCTCATGGCTAAAATTAAGCACATGTAAGTACCTCCTTGGAGCCAGCAGGGTTTGGGCCCAGTTGTTTATTTATTCAACACCCTGCTTTTAAAGCTCCTTCATTAAACACCAGGATAGATGTGGAAATATTCATTTTTCACTGCAATTTAATAGAGCTCTCTGAGATTAAGCTATTCCAGCAAATCTGCAGTGCATTTCTGTACATCCCCAATCCCACCATGAGGCTTCACTTACTTTATCAACCCATCCTCCATGTAAATGTCTGCATAGAAGGACTGGTCGTCATTAACTATTTTACCACCTTTGATCAAAAGACGATCGCTCTACAACAAAAGAAGCACAACACAAGATACAATTATTCAGTGGGAGAGCTGACAGTCTGCAGTGTCACTCCACAGATGAAAGAGGAGGGAAGGCAATAACCTCTGCATTATTCACCAGCACACATCAAAACACAAGTCAACTGCTGCACTTTCAACTGGAAAGATAAAATGCTTTATTTCATCTGCAAGGCCTTTAATCACTGATGATCCAAAAAAAAAAAAAACCCAGAATGAGGAAAGAGGTGGGTTCTGGTGGTCTTATCTACACTGGCAGCTTCACTCCTACCTGAAGCCTGCCACCATCATCTGCAGCAGCACTAAATAACACTTGAAGGGATGTGTTAGAACCACATCTCTTACTTTTTTCTGCCTTGGTTGTACACAAAATTTCCTATATGCATCCACACAATGGAGTCACTGCTTGGCTCAATGTGAGTCAATTGCTGTCAGGGAAATGGCCCAAAAGTCTGTTGCCAGGGGTTACACAACACAAACAAACTCCTCTGGTCCAATTCAGTGATGTTTCGATGCAGTGGATCCAGAGCACCACCGCAGAACCAGACGGAAATATGCACATATTTAGCAAATTAGAGTTAAGGGAAGGATATACAAAACGGTTATTAAAATCTCCTCAAATTAGAAGACAGTTTGGCAGGAACAGGAAGGTAATTATAACAAGGCAGCTATCAGGCAGCATGATTTTATGCCAGCCCAGGTTACAGCTTGCTTCTGCAAGATTTTAGGTCAAAAACAAATGTTGTTTTTTGGTTAGTTTTTTTTTTGCAGTAGTCATAAACAAAAGCGAAACCCACTGCAGAGCTCCTGACAGGGAGGAGAGTTAAAAGTGGCTGCTACATCCCCCTGGTTCCTTCATCACAGATGCATTTTTACAGCAGATGAATATTTAAAGCAAAGCACATACATGCTGTGGGTCTTGGTTTAAACCACGCCTTTGGCCCTCAGATCTGTGCTTGTACTTACTCTGATCCTTTTTTCCCCTCCTCACAGAAATACCTTTGGAAGAGAACAAAGCAATACCAGCACAGCCAAAGGCTGGGAAAATCAAAAGCTGGACTTCTAACTCAGAGGTACCATGGACTTATAGAAAATATATGTAAGAATTTATAGAAAAATACATATAAAAACAGTGACAGGGGTGCTCAGGGCCCTGATTTTGAGGTGCCAACTCCACTCGTTGAACAGAAGGAACAATCAGGTATTTTCCCAAATTCCTCATAATAAAGCTGAAGAGTTTTAATAGAGCACCCAATTCTCAACTGACACAGCTCTTTTAACACCAAAAGGGCTCCATGAAATGCATCAGATACTGATTTATACCCTTATATCCATCTTTTATATCACTGCTTAACATCTAGGAGATGTTAAATTCATCTCCCTCCTTTTTTCCTTCTCCTTCCTCCTCCTGCTGCAACAGAGAGTTCCCCTGGATAATGCCACTGTTTTCAAATACAAAGAAACCCCCAGAATTTAAATTTAGGAACTGCTGCAAATGGCAATAAGCCTGAGTGAATTAATGTGGGGTGTGAAAAACCCACTTGCCTTTCAATACCAGCCTCTCCAGCAAACTGTCCTACATGTTTACCATTTCCAGAAATACTGCAGTGTTGATGCCCACCTCCAGTGCAGGCTCCTTGTGCCATTAAAATGGGAAAGCCTGGCCATGGATGTCACCAACAGCCCAAGTCCTCACACACTGGGCATCAATTAGGGAAGAAGAAGAAGGGAAAAACTATATTTAAAGTGGCCACAAAAATGCAGCCTGGAGCATTTTAATGATGCTTCTGGGAGTAACCAGGGCTGCTGCTGGGCTCTTCAGAGGGCTATGAGATCAGGACAAATCCTCCTCCTTATCTCAATCACCTTGGAGACAAAAGCACACGCAGTTCGCATACCTGCAAGGCCTTGCCACCAAATATTCAGCAGCAAAATCAGGGCAGCCACACATCCATTATTCTCCTTTTTCCACCATCAGCCTCTGTTGATAATCCCAGGTTTGCACAACAGCAAACAGAAGCAGAATCTGATTCTTCCTACTCCTTTGCAGGAGGACTGGATGCACAGAACATAAATTAGGGCGTTCAGCCAGAAGAAAAATGCGTCATGCTACTCCTGGCCTGTGACAAGGATTCAGGAGGAACCTCCATCGCCCTTTAAAAAGAGGCAGCTTTTTAAACTCTTTACCATTGGACTCTCGGAGGGAAACTGACTCCCCTTCACAGAGAAAAAATAATTTTAAAAAAGAAGGATGCTCCATTTATCAATAACCATTTTGCACATCCCCTGTCTTCCTTAAGCACTGCAATTGTACAATCCAGCGACTCCTGCCCAAACTCGACACGTCAAAGCCCCGTTTCAGATCTCCTTTTCCTGCCCTCGAGGATGAGGAAGGAGGACGGAGAAGGGTGTGTCCGCGGGGAGGGTGAGGAACCGCTGCCAAGGATGAAAAACTCCTGTGTCCAAAAAATAAGCGATTCCAGCAGCCCGTTAGGCGAGGATATCTTACGTAACCGAAAGTTGGTACCCTTGGATCTGCAATACCTGCCCTAAATCGGCTCCCCCAACAAGGAAACCGAGGGAGGGGTTTATATAACGGCTCCTTCTCTGTTCCCCCAGGATCGCACCGAAACCTGCGCCTTGCCAGAAGCTTCCTGGCGAAGAAAAGGTGATCCTGGAAAATCCCCCGCGCCGGCCCGGCGGGTACTGGGGTCTCCAGCTGATGCCCTCGCCCGGAGCCGCCCTTCGCTGGGCTGAGGCGGGGGGGAATGGAGCCCCACAGGCAGGCACCGAGCCCCTCCTAGGCACACCCCGAGGGCTGGGAGAGCCTCTCCAGGCACAGCCCGAGGGCAGGGACCCCTCCTCGGGCACAACCCGAGGGCGCCAAGAGCCCGCGCGGGGTTCCCCGATGTTCTCCCGGGGCTGGCGCTGCGCTGCCGCGGGGCGATGCCACTGAATCCGCCCCCGGCCGAGGCTCAGCTCCGCCGACCCCGGCCCCCCCGGCGCTGCAGCACAGGAAGCGCCGCATTATCCCTGATCCCATTATCCTGCTCCAGCTCCGCATCGCTCCGGCACACAAAGGGCTCCATCCCTGCGCACCCCTCCCCCTTCCCCGCCGCTATTCCCGTGCGCTCCACTCACCGTGATCCGCGGAATATTTTTCTTCCCCTGATAAGACATCTTGGGAAATCAACCCCCGATGTATTTATTCAATAATGTTATATTTTTTTTAAAGAGAAGCGCGGCAGCTGCTGCACCGCTATTGTCTCCCGCGCAGCAACTGCTCCGCACCTCCCCTTCACCAGTGTGTAGAACAAGAAAACAAAAAACTAAAAACAAAACGAAAAAAAACCCAACCGAACAACCAACCAACCACACCAAAAAAAACCAAACCAAACCAAAACAAAACAAAAAAAACCAAACAGACAAAAATATATCCCCCGAGGCCAAATCACTGCGATCCCAGGGAAGGTGAGCGGTGGGGGCGCGGCGCAGCGCGGAGCGGGAGGCGATCAGAGCTCTCCGCAAAGGCAGGAACGGGAGCGGCAGCCAGCCCTGCGCGTCCCCCTTTCTTCCTTGTACCCAGAGCCCGGCCCAGCCCCGCCAAAGCCCGGCCCAGCCCCGCCAAGGCCCGGCCCAGCCCAGCCCTGAGCGGCGGCGGGGCGGGAGCCGCGCATGCGGCCTTTGACGCTCTCGGGCCCTGCCTGCCCGGCGCGCCGCGCCATTGGCTGAGCGCCCGCGGGATGCAAATCAATGGCAGCCTCCGCCCAATGGGAGAGCGGGGACCCGCCGGAATGCAAATGACCGGTGGGAGGGTCTGCGCGATCCGGGTGGCGGGGCGCGGGAGCAGGGGCGCGGACCGGGAGGCATCGGGATGTTTCGGGATATCTCGGGATATCTCGGGATATCTCGGGATACACGCACCGGAATCCATCGGGATACGCCAGGCACCGCCCGCCCGGCCCCCCACTCCCGCCAAAACGCTTCCCGGGGGCCCCGGGTTAATGAAGCTGCAGCGCTGGGCGGGGCAGCAGCGGGGCTCTGCGAAATGACCCCTTCGGGGGATGTGAACACCCCGTTTTACTCCCCGCCGGGGCTGCGAGATTCCCTGGGAGGAGCGGGAACGACCCCACTATTCCCGGATGTGCGGACACCCCCATGCATCGCCCGCCGGGGCTGCGAGATTCCCCGGGAGGAGCGAGAACGATCTCGTATTCCCGGGGCTGCGGACAGCCCCCCATCCGAGCCCCCGCACGGAAAGAGCGGAGGATGCCCGGTGGGGAGCTCGCTGCTTTCGATCTTCTTTGTCCAACCCCACCCTTCCTGGCGCTCTCAATTAGCAAATTGGGGGGAAGGGAATGAAGATTTGAAGCCACTCCCGACCCTTTGTTTTCCCAGTCTGCCTTCTCCCACACCTCGTCCAGAAAATCCAGCCCGGATCCAACCCCCCAGAGAAACCTGTGGTCACTAACCTGAAGCTTTAGTGCCAGGGAAATGTGGGCTCAGAGCTACGCACCCGGGCGTGAGGTCCTCTCCGGTCCCTCGGGCCATTCCTTACTACTCCAGTGCTGCCAACTCCGTGTTCCATGTTTCAGTCACACTTGGAGTCAAATTTCTCAGTCCCTGAACTCCATAAGCTGGTACTTCAAGGAAAGAAATGCATTAAATGGCATAAATATCTCCTCGTTTACAGTGCACTTGTCCCAGTGCAAGGAAAGGAGATGGGATCCGTGGCCAGGCAGGTTCCTCTGACATCAGCTGTACTGGGGGTAAGGTACAACACACTTTTTGGAGAACTTTGCCACAAATTGACTTCTGCTTGAAGGTTATAACTAATAATTAATGATCAAAGACTTACCTTCTTCCCTCACTCACAATGAATTTCACATCACACAAACTGCATCTTTGCCTGCCACGAAATTGCGATCTCTACATACCCAAACACACCGTGCACAGCCAGTAAGAAATGAAACCTTTGGTCTAGGACAGCAGTAACATAACATAGCATAACATCTGTTCAAACAGACTCCTATCAGGACCTTTTATGTTCATTTTTTCATGGGAAGCTCTAAGGAAAATAGGGAAGGAGTTTTTCCTGGGTATAGGTAGGATATCACACAACACTTAAAGAGCTGATATGTCAATCAGTTAATATCCAATTAGCAACAAATGAAAAAGTGGCTCATTATGACAGTGGCAAAATGATTAATTTGTCAGACTGTAGGGTTTATTTTGATTTAATGATTAGGATAGACAACCCTGAATGAGTTAGCCTGAGCCTCTGATGTGTGCTTGAAGAAGTTTTGAAACCTTAGCACATTTTTGCTCAGAACATGGCAGCAAAAATCTACATCAGGTCTCTAAATTTAGACAGTGCAACTATTCCTTTTTTTTCTCTTTGATGCTTGTTTTCCTCCTCAGTTTCATATCTGAATGGTTCCATGCCTTTTTCTTTTGCAGGTAGGAGAGTACCAGAGAGGAATCACACACTGCCCAAGGTTGGGAGCTGGCACGCAGGCCTTGGGTAGTGGATCACCAACACACCTAGAGCCCATCTCAGTGCCCAAACACACCTATTTCAAATTTTCTTTTCTTTTTTTTTTTTTTTTATTCTAAAAAGGCTTCCTACTGCACATGGGCTTAATTTAGAGCAGCAATTATTGAACGTTGAGTATTCCATAATTATATATTCCATAACTTGGATGCAGCAGTGACTAAGGTCAGAAAACAATAACAAATCTTCAGGTGACACTTAACTTGTCTTTCTCATCACCTTGTTGCAAGAACCTAAGTAGTACATAATGAAATAAATTCAGAGATTAAAGGGCTGGAAAACCACTGTTGCTGAAGATGTAACATCTACGCAGCACCAAATTTTTAAAACTTCATTACTTAGGACCAGAATTGAGCTCCCAAGCATGCCCCTTAGCTCCATTACATCACACCAATATGCTCCAATTTTCTTTGCTTTTAGCAATGGGCTAAAAGGTTGTCAAAATATGTAATTTTAAAATTACTGTAGTTGCAAGCTGGTTTATTTAGCCTTGCTAAAAAAAGGTGAGGAATGGAAATTGCCTGTTGTATAATCTCACATGAGGGGAGGAGAAGAGCTAATGGACAATGTTGGGATGAGAACAAGTGAGGAACAGCCTGGAATTACTGAGGTGTATCTTTTTGGTTGGTTCTGATAAAGCTTGGAGCAATCTGGTCCAGTGGAAGATGTCCCTGCCCATGGCAGGGGGCTGGAACTGGATGAGCTTTAAGGTTCTTTCCAACCCAAACCATTCCGTGATTCTCTGAGTAATTCCTCCGGTAAATCTCTAGTTTCTGCATGAATTCCCCCACAAGTTAAATGAAGAAAAGTAACTATTTATGAAACGTCAGGCGCAGGAGTTGGGTACTTTGTTAAAAGAAGAGAATTGGACTTCCTCCTTAAATCCTGGCAGGCCTGGATCCAGCCCTGCTGCACTAGAGCAGTGCTAGGATATTGTGGGAAGTGATGGTATTTCTGGATAATGTTGATACACTTTGTCTTCCAGAGGTCTATTAATGCACACAGGGGGCTGAAAAGGCTAAAATTAAAGGTGTCACATTAGTGAGCACTGCCTAATCAATGCTAACAAAGGGAAGGACAAGAGTGTCCCTGACCTATCCTCAGGCTTCAGGTATTTGGGAGAATATTGGCTAGGATCATCATCAGCCCTTCCTGCCCAGCTGCTGCAGCACTTCTTGTGAGGCTCTTGGCAGCAAAAACTTATTTCATGTTAAAGGAAAATATATGCCTAAATTTATATACTGCAAAGGTCTAGAGGGAAAACGACACAGGAATATGAGAATCTCGGTGCAATGATAATCTATGCTAAAATAATCAAAATAAATCTATGCTGAAATAAATCAGCACAGACATCAGTGGAAATCAATTTACATCAACTCTGTATCTTAACTCACAGATTCTGTGAACTACCATAAAGCACTTGGAAATGAATTTTATTCCCACTGTGGAGTTACTGGATGGTAGGGAAAAGAAGTATTAAAAAGAGTTTCTTCCTCTGTGGAATTTTAGTGTATTGGCAACAAAGCCCACAGAATTTCTGCAACACCAAAATTGTTTCTACGCCTACTGAATACTTAAAGATGTGTCCACAATGGCATTTTGCCATGAAATTTAAAAACCTGCAAATGGAAATATCCATTTTAAAACTCAATGAAAAGAGGGATCAGAGATGGATCAGAGATTTAAATAAACTGGGCCAAAAGAGCTTTCAGGAGTTCACCCATCAGGCCCTAATTTTCTGTCATGATCCTGACAATACCAATTGTTGCATCCGCTCTGACTCTCAGTGATTTTAAAGGCGTTTTCCATGGATCCAGGAATCTCCTGCATCCTAGGAAGTGTAGGGAGGATTAAGTCCAGGCTGATACATGGTAGGAGGAGTTACATCTGTCCTTCCCAAAAGATGATGAAAGAATTGTCATTTATTAATCACTGTAAATTAAATTACTGAGGGGAGTTGTACTTGACAGCGGGCATCTCTTGTTTTATTATCTTAGAGGAGAAAATTAAAACTAAGAGTCATGGCACAGAAATGACCATGAGGGTCAAACATGTTACTATGAGGAGGTAAAAATCATACAGCTTCTCAGAGAAACAGCCTGATTTTTTTGCATACAGGCTATCACATTTTTGAGAGTAAGATTCACTTTCTAGCCACACAAACAGGCCAATCAAAACGTACATTCGATCTGCAAATTAAAATTAACCTTCCAATTGATTATCTTCCTTTTAATATCCAGACAAGCCTTCAGGATGCTCAAAAATAGCATTTTAAGAAGGCTGTTAGTGTTGGAGTGTGTTTCTTAGAGGAAATGTGCTGAGCACCATGATGTGAATTGTCCTTAAACAATCCCAGCAGAGTTAATTCCCAGTCATGTACCCGGGAATGAGCCAGGCTCTCTTCAAGGTTCTAGACAGGGATTGCTCTGTCAGGGGTTGTACAATTCATAGAAAAAATGTGCTATTCTCTCCAAACCACTCACAGCCACATCCTACCCTGACCTACGCTACAGCTAAATGCAGAATTTCTGGAACAAAGGCATGGGACATTCAGGCCTCGCTGACGCTGCCTCACCCTTTCATCCTCTGGCACCTCCAGGCCCATGGGAAGCATAGGTGGGTACTAAGAAATGGCTGTTTTCAGTGATTTCAGTGATTCAGTGACACAGTTTTTTACCATTGTAATCCCTTCTCCTTCGCCAAAAACCTGCAGGGCAAAGCATCAGGCTCTCAGTCACTGCTGTCCCTGCTTGTGCCAACCAGCTTTGCCTTCCTCTGAGGTGCAGGATGATCATGACTCAGGGAAAAAATGGAATTTTGACCTCTGGAATTTCTGCTCTTTGGGAGGGGATCATGGAACAGGACATTGATAATCACACAGAAGTGCAGAAGTTTGGGTTTTGGTGGTTTTCGGCTCCCAAATGCTGTTGCTTTATAAGCTAAGAGAGTTAATGAGAACACATGCCCCTAGCCTCACCTGAACTTTGTTGACAGAGTCATTTCCAAACGTTACAACAACATCCCAGGAGATACACCCAGATTTGATGTGCCACAAGACAGATGGGTGATACAGGAAGTCAGACACGGCCTTGTAGGTAAAAAACCTCAGGCAGACCCTAAATGACTGCTCAGCATCTACTAAAACCATATGGGGCCTGTTAAATGGTGTCCAGAGGGGTAGCATAAGGGTGGCACACAAAACTGCCACTCTCATGTGCCAGTAATTGCATTTATCCCTTGGGATAAAACCTGTATCAACTCCAAGCTGAGCAGGGAGATCTGGCTCCAGGTGTTTATATTTTCCCATCAGATCTTTAACCCAAATAATACATTGGCCCTTTATCAAAACCCCTTGCTCATTCCTGCATGAAAGTGTGGTGTTAGTAAATTCTGCATATAGAACCACTCCACAAGACACCCATTGGATGTATGGAGCAGCAGCTGTGCAGAATGATGGCTTTGAGAAGAAGTTGAGGACTTTGGCATTTTTGCTCCTCACTGTTAGTTTTTTTTTCCGCAAACCATCCTGACCCATTGGAAGAATATGCAAGTGATTCTCCCTTATGATTATTTTGCAAGCAATGATTGTTGAAACAAGGCTAGAAAAATTGCAGGCATTGTAACAAATTAAACTCAGGACTGCATTTCCAGCTGTCTGGAACAGCTCCTTTGTTTTAGACAACAGTTCCATTAATGTTCCAGAGTCTGTGATTATTTGAACTCTCAACAACATCCTGTTATTCATTATTTCTCTCCAGGAATGAACAATCATGATCCTGAGAGCTTTGAGGTTTTAGGAAAAAGTCCAGTCATGTTGCAAGCTTCATGACAGTGTTTTGCAAGAGAGTCCTCTCCTATCAATTCTAAAATAAAAACATTTTCCTACTGTCTGTTTATTCATTGTTGTTATTTGTTACAATAGGCTTTGTTGGTTTAGACCAGCAGTTTACACACAGTGGTCTGTTCTTCCCAAAGGGCCAGGAACTGTTCTAAGGGAGGCAAAAAAGGAATGTAAAGGTGCAGAAGGGAAACACCTGAACCACTGGAGTAACAAGAAGATGGCAAATGAAGGAGAGATCCGGGATCCCAGGTCTTGTAGTGGTGTTGAAGGGTCTGAGCAGCTACTCAGGCTCTCTCTGCTAACCAGATTAAAGCCCTTGTGATCTCTTTTGCAATTAAACCTTGCTTTTCTCTATAGATGTTCCCTAAAATACTGTCTCTGTCCCAAAAATGTCAACAGGTGAGAAAAACAGGGAATAGCAATTACAGATATGGGAAACCTGAGAAATACACTTGGAGAAATGACCCAGCTCAAGCAATCAATGGCCAAAATTTTTCAAACCCCAGATGAATGCCCCTCTCTCAAGACTGGTCATGTAAGAAAAAGAGAAATATTGCCCTGGAATGCTATTCCAGCATCTCTGCTCTGGGACCAGGAACCTTCCAGCTTCTGCACTGACTACAAAGCAGAGCTGATGGGCAACGGAACTGGGGAAGGGGCTGGAGCCCCAGGAGGGGCTGAGGGAGCTGGGAAGGGGCTCAGCCTGGAGAAAAGGAGGCTCAGGGGGGCCCTTGTGGCTCTGCACAACTCCCTGCCAGGAGGGGACAGCTGGGGGGGTCGGGCTCTGCTCCCAGGGAACAGGGACAGGAGGAGAGGGAACGGCCTCAGGCTGGGCCAGGAGAGGGACAGGTTGGACATCAGCAGGAATTTCTCCATGGAAAGGGTGCTCAGGCCTTGGCAGGGGCTGTGCCAGGGAGATTTGGAGTGCCCACCCTGGAGGTGTCCAAGGAAGGGCTGGAGGTGGCACTCAGAGCTCCGGGCTGGGGACAAGGTGGGGATTGGGCAAGGTCGGACCTGATAGTCTTGGAGGGCTTTTCCAACCTGGATCATCCTGTGGGTAAATCCCACTGCAGAAATTGATCTTGCAAGTGCACAGCAGCTCCTGAGAGCCAGGCCAAGGACCTCTTGCCTCATTTAAGGAATCCCACATCTGAAGTTTATGTTCTTGGCACATCCCACTGTTGGGATCAGGACCTCGGAGCACTGAGCAGGGCCCAGCAGCTGAACCAGCAGCTCCAGAAACAGGAATAGCCCAAACAGGCGAGATGAGAAAGTTCAGATGGGAAACAGAAGCACAATCAGTTCTCCAAGGCCTGGCAGCTGGACGCAGCAGAGCTTGGCTCCGAGCTGTGCTGCAGACCTATTGAATTGGCCTCCAGAGACAGAGATGCAAACACTGCTGGAACCAAAGCCGAGCCTTCCTGGTGCCTCCAGAGATGATCTTAACCCTGAATTATAAGGCAGCACAGCCCAGGGGCAACACATGATAGATGGCTACAGAATGTCCCAGGTAAGACAGATATAGAGAGATTTGATTGCCCTTATCTTGCCCCACAAAACAATATATTGCAATTTAAGGTGAAATCATTACATCCCTTTTTTATCCTCTTGACAGTTGAGACCTCAGAGAAAAATACAAAAAACAGCTTGTCCATATTGCTTTGTTAACTATTTCAAAGGGGATTAAGACAAGATCTTTCTCTAAGTGACAGAAAGGATAACTGAGTTTTAAAACCCATAAAGCAAATTTTACTTGCTGAGGATTTAACCGTTCATTCAAGCTATGGGTGCAGTCAGCTGGAAAAACAAAGCTAAAACATTCCTGCAGTAAATTCCCAACCCATTGCATGACATTTATCCCAAGAGAATACACTTACCCCAATGCTCACCACCCCTCACATTGGCATCAGTGTTAGGTAAAGCTAATGAGAAACAACTCAAATGTTTTGTAACATCCCATTATTTCATCCCCTCAGTTAACATTTAGACAATAATGTTTAAAAATAGAACCAAAATCACACTTTAAAAAAAATACTATTAGTATTTGCAGTGGATTCTGATTTTGCACGATGTTGTACTTAAATATTTATTATACTGGTACCATTTAATCACAAAATAATTGATCTTTTCAGAGTTAATGTATATCCAGCTTATACTTATGTCCCACAGGACACTGAATTGCTCAAAATTAGCTCTTAAAATGTCATGAATTGCAGAACCTTTGATTCCCCAAGATGAAAAAGCCCTTTATTCTTGAAATGCACCTTGATTGGTTCAACAAGAGTAATTAGTCATGGAAAGTTACTCCATTAGTAGACACTCCAGCATGATCAGAGCAAACTTTAGGCATCTGTAGTGGCAAATTTTTGTTTGGGTTTGGGAAACCAGGTTTGGAGCAGTGTGGAGCACATCCTCCTCCTTGCTGGGTCTGGTGTGTGGGAATTCTGAAAATCTGTGCCTGCTTTTGTGAGCTCTTTGTAACAGCAGTGGTTCACATGTGGAAATATGGCTGGATGGAGCCCTTAGGTCACTGCAGCAGGGGCTGATTTGGGGAGGATGAGCCTATAGTTTATATTTTATAACTAATACATTTGATGAATTTATATTTTTATATTACCTCCAGTAACACTTCTGAAAGCAGGAGAAAGTGGCAAACAAGACCATATTCTGAATTCCAGGCAGACTTCTGCCCAGCACACACAATCCATATCAGAATTAAAAACCAGAAGGCACATCCTAGGAACAGCTTCCAGAAGAAAGGGCTGCTCTATACCCACTGGGAGACTACTCAGACAAACTCCTGCCTTATGCCAGGAGTTTAGCAGGCTGCTGGTGGGTACTTCATTCATTAATTTCTGCTCTTCCAACCTCTGCCAGCATTGCTAGAGGTGTGTACTGAGTATTTCCTGGCTCACAGCTGAGTAAAGCTGGTTTAAATCGATCTATTGAGGAAAGCATATGGACATGGTCAGGCAGATCTATCAGTTCAGTGGGTTTTGCCTCTGGAAGAGGATGGGCTTTATTACACCCTGACAAATCCAGAGAATGAGAAGTATCTGCAGCAGTCTTAAAAACCTGGGAAGAGTTCTGGGTTGCTATGAGGATTCCTGTGAAATTTCGAGTCAAAAATTCCCACTGTAGCCAGCAGCCCTGCTGAAAATTTGGATTGAAATGCAGCTCCCAGGGGTCACTCCGGCACCTGTCCTCCCCTGGGAACAGGGGTTGGAGTCCGCCCTGGAAGAAGCCTGCAGGGATTTGATCCCGGTAGGTGGAGGCTCATTGATGCTCTTTTGCTCACAATCGCGTTTCTGTTCCTTGAGCTGCATTCCCTGCCTGGGTGGGGCATTTCCCTACCTTCGTGCTGGGGGAATCGCCTAAGAAACAAAAAAGTCTCTGTTTCTCCCCAGAGAGGAGGGCAGGGCGGAGTGATTGTGGGTGCAGAGGGGTCTTCTTTCTTCTTGGCCCCCCTCTCGTACACCTGCAGAGAGCACACGGACAGCGTTCGAGCTCTGGAGGGGAGGCTCTGCGAGAGATGCTGCTGCTCAGCGGAAGGCATGGGCTGCCACACAGATGCAGGGGACATAAAAGCCAGCAGCTGCAGGTGGAGAGGATCCGTCCTCTCTGCAGCCTATCGCGTGCTCGATTTCACCCCACACTATATATATATATATATANGAAGAAGGCTGGCACTTCTTCTTCCTCGCCCTGCCGCCCGTTCTGCTTCCTCTCAGCCATGGCTGGGGTGGTCTCCCTGCTAAGGGGGAATAACAAGAGCGGTAACCAGGAGGATCCTGCACACACACACACAACACACACACGCGCACACGGAGAGAAGAGGGGGGGTGGGGGGGCGGGGAGGAAAGCGATAGGAAAGAGACGGATCTGGGTCCTAGAGATACGGCAACATCAATTGCAAAGGCCTGTGCCCGGCAGGTCTCCTGCCCCCATCGGCACTAGCCAGCCTGTGGCTCGCTCTCTCTCTTTGATGCAGCGCAAAGTTGAGGCAAGGATGGGGCAGATCCTGCTGCAATAAAGGGAGGAGGCTTCAAGTTCCCAGCATCCAGATGGGGAGGGAGGGAAAAGGGGAGAGAGAGAGAAGAGAAGAAAA
>VXAX01003161.1:61293-99558 GCA_013399835.1 Leptocoma aspasia
AAAAAAAAAAAAGAGCTCACTCTGCAGCAGAAACGGACTGCTCCGGAAGTGATGCGAGTGATGAACTGGCAAATGGACTCGATCAGGTTGGAGCAACAGCCCCCTTCACATCCACCCTCTCCCCCTCCCCTTCCTCGGTGTGCGGATCTCGCTGTTCCAGGAGGCTGATGGGGACCGGGCACCTCCTCCCCTCCGGCTGCTCCCCTTGCCCGGGCAGGGGAGAAAAGGGGCTCTGCCTCTCTCCCTCCCTTCCTCCCACCAGCCTGTTCCCTGCCTCCCCCAGCCCAGCAATGGTGGAGTGCTCCAGGAATCCCATTGTTCCTCACTTTTCCCGGCGCCGCGGAGCCGGAGGGCGGGAGCAGCTGGGATGGCAGCTGGGTCAGTGGGGCTTAGGAGCAGAACGCTGACTCAGCTTCCTGGGGTTTCGGGCGTCGCTGGTGCAGACCCTCCTCAGTGGGGAAAAGGGCTGATGGATGGCACTGGAGAGAGGATGAAAAGAGAGACAGATGCGAGAGGGGTGTGGGAACCGGGGGAGAGAGGAAAACGAGCTGGCAACCGGGACTTACCTCCAGGAGCCGAAAGTAGTGACCCTGCGAGTCAGTTAAACCTCTGCAGTGCCAGGAGACCCCAGTTCCTCCCTGCGGGAGATCAGGAGAGGCAGCCAAAGGCGGCTACGGCGGAGGGCAGGTTTCTAGAGGAGGAGAGAGAGCAGCCCCGCGCGCACCCGCCCGTGGTGACAGTGACCCTGNATGGGGGCAGGGGGGAGATGGGCAAAGGAGAGATGGGGGAGGGGGAAGATGGAAGGCAAAGGGTAGATGAGGGCGAGGAGAGGTGGAGGCAGAGAGGAGATGGGGGCAAAGGGGAAATGGGGGATGGAGAGCAGATGATGTCTGAGCGAGGGTGGGGAGCAGAGCGGAGATAGAGGGCGAGGAGAGATGCAGCGCAGAGGAGATGGGGAAGAGGGAACATGGGGGCAAGGGAGAGGGGATGAGGTCAAGGGAGAGACGGGGCCCCTGCTGGTCCCGGCCCGGCCACCGGCGCTGTCCCTTCAGCACCACCCGCGCCCGGCGCAGCCCCTTCCCTGCAGGGCTCCAACCCAGCGCCTGATACGCGTGTCTGGCATCTTCTGGGATTTATTCCCCGAGGTTTGTACCTAAACAAGCCATTCCAGGGAGAGCTGGGCTCATTCCCAAAGGACTGGTTCGGGCAGAGTCCACCAGACCCTGTGAGCCTGGGAGACCCTGGGGACTTGGGAGCAGAGCCAGTCTGGTCACAAAGGTAAGAAGGGCAGGGCACAATAGGTCGAACGTGGCCATCTCCACCTGATAATACGTTTTTCATGTGTGATTTGGGGCCCTCAGGATAATCCATATGCAATATTTGTGCGGGCCAAACCCAATGGCCAGGCTACTTATTCCCATGCATTATTCATTGATAGGCATCTTTGCACATGCATGCATTAACTGTTAATTGAGAGGCATCTGTGTCCAAATCGCTACCAAGCACCTTTGCAAGATTCAAAAATTCCCCAATAAACACTAAAAGAAATAAATCGAGGTGTATTTAAAAAATAATAATCCCAGATCCATCTCTCCCTGCTAACCACACCCAAATCAAGGCGTTTGTATCCAAAAGGTGGAAAACCACCAAAGCCAAGGTCACAACTGAGCAAAGCCTGGTAATAAATGCATAGCGCAGTGATAAAAGACTCCAGACTAAAAGGAAAAAAAATAAGCCTGCAGCTTGGCCCTGAAGGATGAGGATGATGTGCTCTGCTAACTAATGAAGGAGGGAGAAATCCAAAGACAGGGGCTCTCCAGGGAAACAGCCCCACCTTCTTCCCCTCCTGGGATGATTCCCGAGGACCCAGCAGGGTTACAGCCATGCTGATCTCAGGTGCGTGGTTGGGGACTGGAGCCCAGCAGATGGTCTCTCAGGTACACACAAGTGCTGTTTTATTTAAGGTTTATAAATATTAATTGCCACAGCACTGCTGATCAGGCAGCACCGGAGCTGCAGCGAGTGTTGGCAGAGGCTCCAGCAAGAGGAAAGCCTTGGAGTGATTGTGTTGACACATTCTGCAGTTTGCTGAGGTGAAGGCAGTGGCTTTCAGAGACAGCCTGGAATGCAGCTCATTCATCCCTTGGCACAGCCCTGGAAGATGCTCAGAAGGCCACAGGCACAGGCTCTGTGGAAGGGTGGGAAGGATCTATCAGGAAAGCTGGAGGCTGTGCAGGGATCCAGAAAGGAATGAAATCCTGCAGACGGGACCAAACCTCCAAATGTCTCAGAGATGATAAAGGTCAAAGGCTCAGTTTTCCTGCTGTACAGATCTGACGCTTTTACAATAACCCCACAAAATACAGATAACCTCACACTGAACATCCATCTCCAAGTGCTTCCCCTTTCCACAGGCACTCAAGGACACACTCAGCAGTATTTCAGTTATTTGGGGTTTGTATTTCCAGTTGGGCTTATGGGAAGTCTGTCAAAGACTTCATCTATGTCTGCTGATCTGCTGAGGCTCTGGCTGGTCTCTCGTATCAAACCAAAAATGATTTCAATCACCCAGAGGAAATTCAAGCATTCCAAAAAATGACTGAACTGCTAAAAGACGTCCTCCTTTGGCTTTATTCTCCTTTTTGGGTATTTCACAGTGTCTGTCTACTATTTCTGTTTTTATGGTCCTTTCATGGACACTGAAAAAAAAAGGAGGCAATTAAAAAAAGGTTTTATTTCCACCTATGAAACACAAGTATCAGATCTTGCAAAACTCCCAACTGTAGCAAATTCTATTTATTTTGTTACACTCAAACTGAAACAAATGTGTCTACATGATTCCACAGCTTTATTCCTCAAATATTTCTTCCTCCAGGAAGAGTCTTAGCACGAGTAAAGATGCACCAGCCAGTGCAGTGGTGACTCAGACCCCTAAAATCACTCTGGGTTTGGGACCAGACATAGAAATCTATTGCCTACATGAGTCCCATTAAACCTCTATAGTGCCTGACACACAAGACTTGTTTAAGATTCCAGAATTCCCAGTCAGGTATATCAAATTTCTACCAACTTTGTTATCATAAAGAGAATATGGAATGATGTAATTTATATTTCAATTTGGGTTCACAGCTGCATAACATAGAACAATTCCTGAGTGGTAACATATTAAACCAGCAACTGGATATGCCCATGCTCTAAGCACGGAAATAACAATATTTTACTGGAAAATCACTGGGAGCTGATAATCCATGTGTTTAATAATCCCATAGGGTTTCTATTTTCACTGAGAACCATATAAATTACTTTGAGAATGACACTGACCCTCATCTGAATTTCATAAAGTCAGCATCAATATGAAAATTCCTCAGAAAACCGCTCATACTTGGCCCTAAAAAGGTGGGGAAACACTGGAGAAACCTAAACACAACCTTAGAAATTAATCAGGGCAGTTGAAATCACACTGGCAGCTTCAGTCTCCATGCAGCAGCTTTTTATTCTGCTCCTGTAATGAGCATTAATTAGTTCTTGCTATATCAGTTATAGGAGTGTGCAGAGCAGAATAAGCTGAATACTTATTTGCAGATAAACCATTTAGCAACACATGAAAATGGGTTAAATTTATAATACGGTGTGTGGATAATATTAATTGATAAAAGGAACAAAAGAGGGAAACTAAGTAGAAACATCTTTAGATTTTCTTAACATCCTAAAACTCTGGACACCTCAGAGCAAGTGACTTCCATCAGAAATAACACAGTAATTGGCCTAATTTAAGATCCTTTTATGCTCCTGCACAAAAGTCCTGAGTGCCATAAGTACTCCCTGACTTCAGCACTCAGCACCCCATGAGAGGAGACAATCCCTGTCTAGGGATTGGCCTTGGCAGAGACAAGGAGAACGACAGCATGAAGAGCCTGGATTACACTATTTTCTTTTGCAAAAATAACTTTACACTGAAAGAAAGGAAATGTGAGCACAAAGATAGGCAGTGGGCTGGCTCCTTGTCAAACAAGGGGAAAATTGGGTCTCTTTACTCTCGTACTGAGAGTCCTTTCATGCACAGAGCCCTGGAATCTGACTGGAAAAACTCAGGAGCACTGATCCCTGTGTCATACCAATGGTGATCAGTGATTTCTGATTTCCTGTTGCATCTGGCCAAGAAATCACAGCTTTTACAAGAGCCTGGAGTGACAGGACAAGGGGGAATGGCTTTAAACTGACAGAGAGCAGTTTTAGATTGGCTATTAGGAAAAAATTCCTTTCTGTAAGGGTGATGAGGGAGTGGACAGAATTCCAGAGCAGCTGTGGCTGCCCCTGGATCCCTGGAAGTGTTCAAGGCTAGGTTGGACGGGGTTTGGAGCAACCTGGGATAGTGAGGAAGGTGTCCCTGCCCATGACAGGGGATAGGATTGGGTGGGATTTAAGGTCCCTTCCCACCCAAACTGTTCTGGGATTCTCTGATTCCATTCCTCATGAATGAAATGTCTAATGGTGCTTTATTCCATTTCATTCTCACAGTTACTTCCAAGGCTGAACAATCAAACTTGATTTGAATTAGAAACAAGGCAATATGAGCTCTTGCTTTATTTGCCTTCCATCCTTAAGTGAGATAATTGCTGCAACTCCAGAATTTTCTTCATTATTTAACAATTAAGAACCCAAACAGAAATTACAACAGTATATTCCATTAAATTTCCATTATTAAACTAAATGACAGCAACTACTTCCAAATCTGGGGCTCTTCCTATTGCAAATAATTTATTATTAATACTTCCAGTGGGTGCAAGATTTATCATGCAAGGCAGGATCCCAGTGAAATTTGGGTATTTGCAGAAGCAGAACTCCACTGAGTCAATTCTCCGGTGAAAATGAGCAAAGAAAGCCTGGCACAACCTACTGTGCCAATTTAAGGGATGGCTTAGAGAGCTCCAGCCTGGATCTCTGTAGGGGATCATCTCTAAGGTCTCTTCCAACCCAAACCACTCTGATTCTCAAAGAGAAGCTGAACAAAGCTTGAATATAAATCAACAACATTTTAGGGATGCTCAGAGCAAGGATCTGTTTTAGGCTGTGCTGAACTCTGCAACCAGCACTGCTTACAAAATTATGCAGCCCTTAAGAACATCAACTTGTTGCATGTGCCATTGCAATAATCTTAATTTTCCTGCCTGGCCAGAAGCTGGGAAAGCCACCTTCCCTCTTTCTGGGTCATTGCTGCTCCCTGCATACCAGCCTGGCATTTGAATTTTCTAAGGCACAGGCTCAGGATCAAGAGGTGGCATGGAATAACTGCCATTTCCAGAATATTCCTTGAGTATTAAAAATCCAACCAAATCCTAAAATGCTTCATTGGGTTGCAAATTGTTCCGGCAGAGCACAAAACCTGAAAGACCAAGTTGTCCACAGAGAAATCATTAACCACCTTCCCTTTGGGATATGATAATTGCTGGAGTGGCTGACAGCTTTCTTGGTGGAGCTGGAGCACTCAAAGACAAGACACATTATTTCAGGAACATTAAAGACCAGCAGAAAGTCTTTTGATAAATGAATACAGTCCATTCAAATGCTGAGACAAAAATATATTTTTTCCCATGGTCCTTTTTATTTCTGTTTATCCCATGCCTCACTTTTCCTTTATGTTTTTTTCCTCAGTGACCTCAGCTAAAATAAAGTAGCCCTAGCAAATTTCTGCCACTCAGATTTTGTTGCCAGTGTATTTTAGTCCATGCAAACAGTTTTAGTCCGTGCAAACACCCTGCCCACAGCCAATAGTACAAATCTTGAGTCAATTACCTGAAGATTTTCCAAAGGCCCAAATGGAAATGAGGCCCACAATTCCTAGTGATTTCCAGAGGGAGTGGAGACCCTCATTGCTATCAAAATCCTCACTAATCCAGAGTATGAAAGGCACCAGCCCACTCTAAAATCAGATTTTTTTCTGCTATTCCAGGATGATCATGGACAGAAGCAACAGGAATCTCTCTGAAGTGTTCAGTATTTAAGACAGAATTTCCAAAATTGCTGATTTCCTTGAGATCCATAAGTGTCCTGTGACATTTGGAAGCCCCACCATAGCTGAATTACAGCTGATGACTGAGATATGCTTCTTCCAGACAGTGTCATTAAGAGAACTCACCCATCTAACCACAAAAAGGCAGCATTAAATATTAACATTTCCTCTGAACTCCTCTCTCAGAATATGACAGCTCTTGGCTCACCATCACTGACATTTGTATGGAGCTGGTACTGGGCAGGAAATAGCCATTGATTTGGGGATTGGAAATTATCTAAAGTTTTGGCAGCATTGTCTCAAAAGGACCCAGAATGGATAATGGCAACCTTTACTATTGGAACATCGCTTAAAATCTGACCTTCCAAGGCAGGGACCTCTGGCCAAAAAGGAAAGAGGAATTAGTGAATATCAGTTTATGTCCTGTCACTGGGATCTCCTGACTGCTCCCCACCTCTCCAGATAAGATCTTCCCATTGCAGACATGCCAGAGCTGTGATCCATGTGACTTCATACACCTTACAAGTGCTATGTTAATAAATAATGATGTCAAAAATAATAGCAAGGATCATAAAGCATATCTTGGCCTGTGAGTGATTCACCTGCTTGACTTTGAGTGCTGGCAGCTCCCTGGGTTCCTCTGAGACAGGGCACAACAGCACTAAAAATAAAAACCAGATGTAAATTCAACAGGAGAAGGAGCCCAGGCTCATGAAAAACAATTTCTTCTTGGATTAACATACTGCAACTGCATCAGGGGTGAAGCCCAGCTTCACCTTTCCTTTCAGGTGCTCTAGAATTGCTATCTCCTGTCCCTGCTCTTCCCTAGCAATTCTTACAGCACTTCCCATTCAGTGAAACTGCCTCTCCTTTTATTGGAATAAAAATACTTAAATATAACATAATGATATCTTAGGATATCACCTGCCATGTGACAGTAACATTACAGGATGCTGGGCTCAGGGAAGGCTTCTTTGGGCACTGGAGCCAGTTTTGAGCACCCAGGGGCAGCAACAGAATCCACACTTGGATCAGAGCTGAGAATATTCATCACACATTCACACAGGCACATCCCACCAGCACAGAAATCCTTCCCCTCTCTCTTATCAGAAATTCACTGTGGATATCTGAGCTCCAAAAGTTAAAAGAAAAGAGGGGGAGGGCCCATCAGGCCCCAGGGGAGGAAGGGATTCTGAATGAAAATGCCCAGGTGAGTTCAGAAGGTGTTGCTTGTGCTGATGGTTCTGTTTACCAGCTTCACTGGCCGGAATCTCTACTAGTTCATAGCACAAAAGCATCTTATCATTAAGCTGCATTAAGCAGCTTCGCCTCGTGTTCGGGGATGGCTTTAGAGTCTATTTTAAACACAGGGCACCTGTCTGCATAGGTAGGCTCTGAAAAACAGCTCTGAATGCCCTGCTGGTTTACAGGCACACAATCACTGACCTGGTGAACCCAGATGAAGGAGAGGGAAAATGTCTTGAGTCCATTGATAAAGAGACTGTCCTGCTTTATTCTGCAATAAAAATGCCAACCAGAGACAGTAATAGAGAAGAAAGAACTGCTACACTGGAAATCAAATGGTTATGGCTAAACTGGGCCCTAGTGCCAGATTGGTACCATTTCCAACTGGAAAAAATGGGAAATAACCATACAAAACAGATTTCCAAGCAGTGCAACACTTTCAAGTGAAACAGAAAGAACTAAAGCTTCATATGTGCTTCACATTATTATTGCAGCAGGTCATGAGCTGTATAATATTATAAACATACACAGAAGCAGCAGCCTTTTCCAAAGGTCACAAATAAAGATTTTCTTGATGATCCGAGTTCCCAGGGAACTGGGATTTGGTTCAATATTAGAAAGAAGAACAGGGATGACAAACAGTTAAACAAAAACTTCATGCTGAAAATTTCATGCTGAAAATTTCATGCTGAAAATATCAAAGCAAAAATCAAGCCAAATCATTAAACCGCATTAAAGGAAAACTTCCTTTTTCTCTCTTGTTTTCACAAAGATTCCTCTCCATGTGTGATGTCTGGGAGAGCCAATGCTAACTGGAAAGACACGTTGGTGTCGCTGGATTTTAATACAAAGCTAAGAAGAAGCTTCAAGCTTCAGTTTCAAGCAGTGATGTGCCCTGGGTTGTCTCTGCACTGCTCAGTTTTTTCATTTTGCTGACACAGCTTGAAAACCCAATCAGGCCACGCTGCCCAGCAGGAGAGCCCAGGCCCCTCTGAAAAGCCTTCATCCCAGCACTCACACATGGCCCCAAAAACCATTTGTCATTTCTGAAAATCTCATCTCATTACATTTTAAACAGTCCCACAGACAAAGGCAGCATTATTGGCCTCACTGTACACATGGGAAATGAGGCATAGAAATTCAAATTCACCTCCAACCACAGCAACAGCCTGGGACAGAGCAAGACACTGGGCCAGGCTCCTGTTGTGTGCAGCCAGCCCTGTTTGGAGATCCTCCTTCACCACTGCTCTGCCCTCTCACCTTCCAGCCCCTATTTCCATGCAGGAGCAGCATCAGTGGTAAGAAAAGGGATCAAACAGACTAACAACCCTGAAGCCTCAGATCTCTTTGTGCTGCTCTGCACAAAGTCTGGGGCATTGCTGTTGCTGCTGCCATGAACCAATGTCTTCATGTTGCACTTATTAAATAAATCTAATCTTATTAAACTGCATTACAAGCTTTTATTTCATAAATCTGTTTGCCTCACAGATCACCCAGAGAGTTAACTCCTGCCTGGACTCTGCTTTTCCTCTCCATAACCTTGCAGAAGGCACTTCTGACAAACCAGACATCCCTGTGATTCCATTGCTGCCAAGTTGGAGCATTTGGAATGGACCACATGGAGGATGGCAGCATCTAGGATGCTGCTTTAGCATCCCATAAACTTGGTACCAGTGTTTCAAAAAGAGTACAAGTTGCATTCCCTTCAATATGTGCTTTATGCATGGAAATATTTGTTTAAAATCACCCAAAACCTCTGTTGGAATGAAAACCCAGGATATCACTAACTCTTGGAGGGGAGCAGTACCAGGAGGTGCAGAATTTCTGTTACATTCTGTGCAAAACAGCCTTTCCTGACCTGGTGTGCTGGGATTTTGTTTTAAAGATCTGAGGTCAACACTAAACAATTTGTTAAATAAAATTGAGTGAATAAAAATGTAAAGTTTCAGGTTTCCATCTGATAGGGAACATCTCCTCTGGAGGCCAAGCAGGTTGAGTTGTACTTTTGTAGGATCAAACGAAATGTTTGCAGAGAAAGTTCTGACTTCAAAATTAAGACCTGCAGTTTAAGAATAACTTAATTACCTGCAAAGATAATTTGAATAAATATTTTATAAATATTTGGATAACATGAGTGAATTGATACACTGATCTTTTAATTCATTAATTCTTTAGTGGTTAGAAAATTAGATGTGGGGATTAAAGACAAGAGACATAATAACAAAATGAATTACTTAAGATGTCTACTGCATTAGGCACTAATTAATCAGCATATCAAAAATCACATTTAAGAAATATTAGTGCTAAGACAAGCAGTTATTTACTAGTAAAAACATGTACACAACTCAGCACCAACAGAATTACCTGAGATATCATCAACATCAGAAAATCCATGCAAGTCCAGTCAATTTGGTGGAGCAGGATTTTAAAGCACATAATTTTCAGTGTATCTCTCTCATTCAACTCAAGGCAGGACACGTTCCCTGAGCCCAAAACATTTTCCTACTCTCTAACTTTAACAAACAGCAGTAGAAACTAAGTTAAGGCAAGTATTGAAGAATGTTTCACCAGCACCTGGGGGTAGTAAATGATCAGGTCTGATAGACAAGATGCTCTGACTGAGGATAAATTGCAGGCTGCTGGGAGGAAACAGTCACCACTGTCTCTAGGAATAATTATATTGGGAAGCTGGGTTTGATTCCTTATGAGAACACAAGGAACGTGGCCACTGGAAACCTGTCCCCTCCTTGGAGATGATTCAGTCTCTCTCACCTGTGACTTTCTCTCCCATCACGGTTCTTTTGGGAGTCCCTGCGTGTGTGCAGCCTTTAGCACTGGGTCATTTTCAAGGTTATTTGAGTTCTGTCCTAAACAAAGACCATTAATGTGACAGCAACGGCCAATTCCTGAGCTTCTTCCCCAGTTCTGGAGGAGTCTCTCCTCCTTTAACCTGAACAAGCCTCGTCCCCTCGGTGGGACACCCCTGTTAAATGGCACGGGTAACACCGACCCTCTGCTCCCACCGGTTACAGGACAGACCATCCTGCTCTCTGATGTTTTCCATGGCAGCAGCAACTCCCAGAGGGAGAGCAGTGCTGGCAGAAGGAAAAGAGCTGCATTGTGTCTGGAGAGGGGACGCCTGCACTGCGATAAAGGAGCACAAAGTCAGCCTTCAGAGCACTGGCAGCTGCTGAACCTACCGGCTCTAGTTCATCCTGCAAAAACACCACTGTAATCTGCTACCTCCCCAGAATGCCCACCAGCCTTCCATCCTGCGAAGATCCAACCGTACAAAGCTCCCAAATTCCCCCTCTTTGTGTGCCGTGGACATACAGTTCATCGTGGAGTGCGCAGAGACAAAGGAAGAAAGCACAAGCTCACAAAGGAACCCCGTGCTAGAAGACGCTGTGCACTCAGGGGTTAAAAAGGAAAGCGAGCTGTGAGGATGTTTGGAACAGCAGGGCATCAGCTGGAGCCGGCACGGAGGCTTTCCCACTGCCATTCATAACAAAATCAGGAGGCAGAAAGTTACTATAGCAATGGCAGCAGAATGCAGCTCTTCAGAGGCTAGAGAGCTCCTGCAGACATCGGGGCTCCTGCAGGGTTGCGAAATCCCATCAGCTCCACTGCACCAACATCCCCTCCTTTCCATGGAATTCTCACTGTAGATCACTGAATTTTAGCTTAAACCTCACTGAAACGAGGCCCAGCTGAAGACGAAGTACAATCATCTACTCCCTCACTCTCTGAAGCAGCCAAAAAGTCACCCCTGGCTGCACAAAAAAAGATTGGGCTCACTTTGTATGACAAAAAGCACTGGGCAATGAAACCATGCATGGGTACAGACCCCTCCCCTAATGCATTTTTCCAGGCAGTTTATCAGCTGTGGATTTATCCACTTCCAGCAGGTTAAAGCTGTGCGGGTGGTGGGGTATTATCCCACTGGCTAGCAGTGTGACAAAGGTGTGGCAAGGGATTCTCAGGTGTCCCCAACCAGCTCCAAACCTGGCCAGGAGGTTCCTGCAGTGCTGGACTCAGTCTCTGACTTAGCCCCTGTGCCCGGGTTTGACACAACTTCAGCAGCACCTGGATGGGGCTCGTGTGAATGAATTCAGCGCTGTTGGGTCAGCTGCAGGGGTCACAGTTTCCATATGTTCTGGCACAAAACTGAGCCCATCTCCCAGCAGATCCAATTGTCCCCATACGAACACAGGAAAGCCCTGGGGAATGCTTTTCCAGAAAGACTGACTGGGACAGAGAAAGCCCCCTGCAATTGTAAGAAACCTCGAAGCTCAGGTCTGGTTCAGATACATCCATACAAGATCCTCTCCCTACTCCACAGATCATTCCATAAAAGCCTAAAATCACAACTTCTGTATTGACCAGGAGAGATGCTGAAGGGATATTCAGTGAAAAGAAAGACATGATCAGCCAAAGAACATCACAGTGTGAATGTAAATTAAAGCAGCCACAATACCTGTTCACCCCCGGGGCTTTTAACAGATGATGGGAAAACAAAAATGGCTTAAAACACTCCTTGTGTCTCCCTCCTGTTTATCCCCATGTCCAATTGAGCGATTCAAATCAGACCCAGAGGAATTTTCCCATTCAGGGAAGGCTTTGGGCTACATTTCCCCCCTCTATTAATAAACAGTTGCTGTCTGAGTTCTGCCAAAGATTCACAGTGTACAAACGGGACCACTTTTGCCAAAAATCTTGCAATCTCTATTTTCATTTCTGGATTAGCAGAACCAGACTATTTTACCACTTGCGAAGCAATGACCCCACCAGCAATTACCAGCCCTCCCCACCTTGTCCAGCTTCCACACAGCACCACTGACACCCTGCCTGATGATTTTGTCTGCCTCAGATATCTCACATTGTCTCCCCTAATTTTTAGTGCTGACCATTCTGTACATGAAATGGGGGGCTACTGAAAGCACTGATTTCAAAACAGGCCACGTTGCCTTGGTTACCCATTGCCAAGCCTCTCCCGAAATCTGCCTTTGCCTTGGATTTGTCCTGTTTTCAGTGTTACTGAGGAATTTCTGCTCTCAGACAGCTGGACTTACATGAATCAATTAAACAAATAAAAAAACAGAGGGAAATGCCCTTGGGTGTGCATTATTTGTGAAGCCTTGTACAAATCCCCATCAGAAACAACAAAACCAGCAGCAGAGGATGCGCTGCTGTATCAGTTCGGTCACAAAGTAGGTTTCAGAGCACTCTAGGCTCAGCCTATGTCCCGAGGAGCTGGAGCTGACACAACTCTGCTGTCCATTGGTGGTGAGACAGAACTAAAACTAGGGCATCACTGGTGCTGCCTGTGCCCAAAGCCCTTGGCTGCCCCTGCCCCAAAGGCCAAATCTCCACAGTCCAAAGAAGGCAAGGGAGGAAAGAAATCCCTTTGTGCTGATTTTGCAGAGGGGGAGCAGCAGGATTTTCAGGATTGTCAGATTTTATGGTTACAAGCAGGTCTCTGACAAGGGGTGGGGGGTGTTTGGCAGAGGGACTCACACCAGGGTGGGTTCAGGGTGCTGAACACTCATCAACACAGCACAGACCAAAATGAATCACAGGGATTCATCAGGGGCTGCTTTTGATAAACACTAGAAAAACTTGGATGTGTCAGTGGGTAAATCCAAAGAAGAAGACAAAGCCAGATCCAACAAAAGCAGTGCTCACAGTTTCTGTTCACTATCCTCCTGTTCCTAGAAATTAGCTATTTTCTGTAGCCACAGTTAAAAATAACACCTGATTAAAATTTTCAACACTGGGAGAATTGAATCAGAGCTCACTAAAATGTTAATACTTACTGAGAAAGGTCTCTGCATTCTTCTGTGTAGAGAGCAAGTTAGATTTGGTTAATCCTATTTTTGGAAAGTACAGGCAACATTTTCAGCACTGTAAACCAAAGAATTATTCCTATCTATGTTTATGATATTTCTAATGTCATATCAAGTGAAAATTATTTAAGAATGTAGAATAAATAAGATATCCTGCAGCACTCCTGCTCCACTTATATTGTGTTGTAAAGGCCACCACTAAGGCTTTCAGTGTTGAATCTTAATTGGATCTTCCAGACAGAAACAATCCACTCCTCACACAGGAGTTCCAGTAAGGAGAAATAAAAAGAACAAGGAATTTTAATTGCACTGTAATCTTTCCTTCTTGTGAATATTGCAGGGACCTAACAGACTAGAACCAAAAGCAAAATTCACTGGGAACCTCTCAAAAGAAAACACATTAAAATCCATCCACAGATGGATCTTCAGGCAGTTGGCCATGCTGTTGTTTAATGTAGGAAGTAACATAAATTAAACCATTTGTCACCGCTAACTGAAAGGAAAAAAGGGAACCAGCCAATTTGTCAGCGGATTTTGCCTTCATCATAATTACTGTATCCATCTTTCCTGCCCCTCCATGACCCACCATGGGCCCTGCTCCAATCTGTCAGCTGTTCTCACACTCAGCTGTACTGCTGGGAAAACGTTTCATTCTATAGTTCATATATCTTGATGAGAGGCCTATAAATATACACCATTTTCTACCCTTGTTCCTAAGCTGTATCCATCACCCTGAACAGCAAAATTACCTTTCAGCACTGCATTAAGTCAATGGTTCTCCACTGCAGAGCACGGATGTTGATGGGGGAAGAGCCCACTGAGCCACCCTGCACACTAAAATAACCTGCAGTTCTTCAGTTCCATTAGGAGTGGTCCCAATCTCTACAAAATATTCAAGGTGGACAACAGGCTGCCAACCACAATTCCTGACGATCCAGACAAAGACTTGCCAAGAGGATTTGAGATCCAGCTCCCATTTGGTCTGTGCTGCACCAGGCAGTGCTCTGCTGGGCATGAAGATGAGTTGGGAGGATGGGGATTGGGGTGGCTTTCTTAGGGAGTTATTGGACTCTGGTATTACCCACTGTCCAGACCCTGTCAGAACCTCCTACCCAAATTAAGTTTGACAGCACTATACTCCAAGCCTGGGCTATGGACTTGTGTTCATTTACATTATGGAATCAGAGAATGGTTTGGGTTGGAAAGGACATGAAAGATCATCCCGTTCCACCCCCTGCCATGGGCAGGGACACCTCCCACTATCCCACAATTCTCCAAGTCCCTGGCCTTGGACACTTTCAGGGATCCAGGGGCAGCCACATCTTTTCTGGAAATTCCATCCCAGTGCCTCCCTACCCTCACAGGGAGGAATTTCTTCCCAATATCCCATATAACCCTTCCCTCTGGCAGTTTGAAGCCATTCCCCCTTGTCCTGGCACTCCAAGCTCTTGGAAAGTCTCTCTCTTCATCTTTCTTTTAGGTTCCTTCAGGCACTGGAAGGCCACAATGAGGTCACCCCAAAGCTTCTTTTCTCCAGGCTGAACAATCCCAAGTCTCCCAGCCATTCCTCCCAGCAGAGCTGCTCCATCCCTCTGATCATCCTGCTGCCTCCTCTGGACTTTCTACAACACCTGCTCCTTCATGGGGCTGTGGACAGGATTCCCAATTCTTCCCACAGCTTAAAGCGAACTTTACAAGCATCTTTTATTTGTGACCATCATGATGTCAAAGTCCCAATAATTCCAAAGGCAGGGTCCTGACAGCCCTTCTGCAGAGCAGCCAGGCCTAGGTGGAGCAGTTAAGCTGTGCTGCTCCTCCAGTTTGCAGGATAGGATGCCTTGGGACTTCAAAGGGGTTTTGTGTCTATGTGAGGGTGTTTTGCAACCCTTGTGAAAATCAAATTGCATGTGTTCCTTGTGCTTGTCCCTGATTGTGCTTGTCCCAGCTAATGAGTTTTTAGTGCACTGAACCCTATTTAATACATTGCCTAATAAAAGGAGAGTAATTAATCAATTATTCAAAAGGGCCCAGCCTTTGATCATTCTTACGCACTTATCACAGCAGCCAGGGTCCTTTCCCCACCCTCCTCAGCGTAACAAACCTCCCCTTTTTGATGATGTCCTGGACACAATGAGGGGTCTCTCTGTTGGGGTAACATGGCTGCTGGCCATGCTTTGTCTCTGCTGTGTGGACAAAGAGGGTCTTGCTGCCACTTACCTCTTGCCAAGCTGCTCTCAAGTCTCCAGCCAGGACCATGCTGGAGAATGCAGTTATCATGGAATCACAGATTTGTTTGGGTGGGAAGGGACCTTAAAATCATCCAGTGCCACCTCCTGCGATGGGCAAGGGCACCTTCCACTATCCCAGGTGGCTCCAAGCCCCAAGTCCAACCTCGCCTGGGACACTTCCAGGGATTCAGGGGCAGCCACAGCTTCCCTGGGTAACCTGCGCTAGGGCCTCCCCACCATTATTCATCTCCACTGACTGAGGACATATCTTCTTCACCAAAACTAAGCCCTGCTCAGCTCTCTGTCCTACTACCAGTTTGATATTCACACTTTCATTGCAGCTGTTTGTACTCTCGATGGGAAGTGCAAACCCATGGCACTTTGGGTGACAGTCCCCACAGTCAGGCTAAGCCTGCTCCAAATGCATCCCTTAAAACATCATTTGCTCCAATTCATGGAATAGCCATTGCTGACAGAGCTCTAGGTGTGTCTGCTGTTCCCACTCGGTGCTTTCTTCAAACTGTCTCCTGCTGCTGTGCTGACCTTAACGGATGCCAAGTCTCTCCTCCTATTTTAGTTCATTGAAGCTTCTGACCTCCTTTTATGTTCCCTCCTTAACTTAGGCTGCCCCTCTGTCATGGCAGCACAGCAGTAAACCCTTGGAAGTCATCCCAAAAGAGGAACTACTGCAGTCACACTTTGCTATTTATTCCTCAGAGCTGAGGAAAAAGTGTCTTCCTTTATTGTAGAATTAAAATAAAAAGCACTAATGCTCCTGCAGGAGCCTATTTGTGAGAAAAAAAGGATTCCTTCTATCTGTTGTTTAATTTCTAGTGGGAAAAGAAAAGGAGAAATCCTAAGCAACCTCTGAAATCATCTTGCCGAGGCTTCTATACACCTCCCAACGTATTTCCAAAACACTTTGGGGGTTGATGCTCTCTACTGAACTCTACAGAGAACAGCTGAAGGTATATATGCTTTGCCTGGGATCTTTGTGGATGCTGAAAACAGGCAAGTTTCTTTTATGTTTTAATTTTTAATTTTTTTTTTCCTTGTGGAAAGATAAAACAGCACCTGCATGGCCCTCCAACCTTAAAACTAGGGAGGAAGGAAGGGAGTAAGCCTTGGATAAAGTAAAGGAACAGAAGGGACTTAAATATCAGACTTACACTGAAAGAAACCTCATGGTAATTTAGGCAAAGATCAGCACAGAACTCCAGACCATTCCACTTCATTCAGCTATGCCTGGATAAACCTGAATACATCAGGGTCAGGCCCTGCCAGAACAACTCATCCAGACTCTGAGTCATTCTGAGTGCCCTCCTTCCACTTGCTCACAGACACAGAGCAGAGGCTCTGAGCTGGACAAGCTCAGCCGCATCAGGAGATGGGGAGGCTCTGAAACCTTCAGGTCTTGAGATAATTCCATTGGATTCTGAACAAAATAATCCTTCACCCCTGAATTAACACCTAAGCACAGATAAGCTCATGAGGAGCCCAGCCCCAGACACAAGTCTGGCTAGGGAGCAGCAAGCCAGTGCAAACAGCCTCACATTCCAGACAGGGTGGATCCCCCCCGGACGTTTGGAAATACTGGGTCTGATATCCCGGCTGCAGTGCTGGAGGGCAGCACCTTCCTGCCAGCCTGCTTGTTTATCTTGGGATTTCTGGACCAGCAAACCCAGGCAGCTGATCCTAGAAATAACAGCTGGGAGCAGCCCAGCACTCACCACCACTGCCAGGAAGGGCTCTTCTGAAGATCCTGATGTTAAAGGGAGGGGGGACAATAGAAATCCACTGGCCAGATGCCCATCCTGACAGGAAAAACCCTGAAGTGCTTACAGCAAGGGTTTCAAAAGTGCTTAGCAATTAAGATTCCCAACTTGAGATGTCTTACAGAGGTCCGAACTCTTGGTGTGCCTGCCTCCAGCAGGCTGTTCATCCAATTTCCTGGCACATGGGAATAGAGACATGTTCCATGGCAAGGAAATAGAGGTGTGATCCAGGGAAGGAAGAAGGTTTTGCTTTTTTATTTTTCGTTATTTGCTCATCCTCCTATTGGAGGGATGGAGCAGCTCTGCTGTGAGGAAAGGTTGAAAGAATTGGGATTGTCCAGCCTGGAGTACAGAAGCTTCAGGGTGACCTAATTGGGGCATTCCTGTACCTAAAGGAGCTGACAGGAAAACTGAGAGAGACAATTAACAAGGGATGGAGTGCCAGGACAAGGGGGAATGGCTTCAAACTGCCAGAGGGAAGGGTTATATGGGATATTGGGAAGAAATTCCTCCCTGTGAGGGTGATGTGGCCCTGGCAGAAGTTGCCCAGGAAAGCTGTGGCTGCCTCTGGATCCCTGGAAGTGCCCAAGGCCAGGCTGGATGGGGCTTGGAGCAAACCAGGATAGTGGAAGGTGTCCCTGCCCATGGCAGGGGGTGGTACTGGATGATCTTTAAGGTCCCTTCCAACTTAAAACATTCTACAATTTGTCAGACAGAGACTCTGAAAGAGGAAAGAAGAAGCCACTAAGGAGGGGGCTCAGCTGCATGGACTTTAATGCCCTGAGAGACCCTCAGGTGCGGGGGTAAGGCCTGGATTGCTCTGCTGAAACTGAGAGCGGAGAAGCTCAAGTGCTGGCACTGCACTGCTACAGCCACCTCAAAGAGCTCACCTTCCACAGCATACCCAGGAGCATAATAGATTCTAATTTATCAGAATATATCTGCAATTTTCCCTATAAATTCCTGGAAAAGTACCTTTCTGAAGCAGAGCTATTTTAGCAGTCAGCCAGTGAAAGAACAGCCCACAGCAAGCTCAGGGCAGTAATTGGCTCTGAGGAGCTAGGAGATGCTGCTGAGGCTGGAGCTGTTTGAAAGCACCTGGAAAAGCACAGACACAAAAAGCTGCTCATTGGTTAAAGCCAGGGGACTCCACATCCTCCTGGAACAAGGCTTGGAGTGGTAGAGGTGGGAGGATAAATACAGCTGCAACCCAGGGAAAGCAACAGCAATACCTTTGGCAATACAAACACTTTGGGTGATTGCTCCCTGGCCAGGGAAAATCAAAAGGAGGCAGAGGCAACATAGGTCAGAATATTTAAACATCTACTAGCACCCAGCAAGAGACTAAAGCTCAGGACAGACAGCTGGGACAAACCTCATATTCAATTTGTGTATAAACAGCCTTATAAAAGTCTGTGTTATCCCAGCCTACAGTGTTTATAGAGGAAAAACACAGCTAGAAAAGACAGGACCTAATGAGTAACACACAAGGCTGTCCAGGCTGCTGTGATTAAATGCTTTACAGAAGCATCTTTAGGCCAAATCCTATTCCTTATTTCCCTGTCTGAGCCTAACGCTACAAATGTGTTTCACACCTTCTTCTTTGCTTCAATGACCATGCAAAGAGACACAGATTTTACTCATTTTCTGCCCCTTCATCTTGAGCCAAATCTCCTTGTTCTTATCCTCAAAGTGAAACACAATATAGTCTATCCATTGTGGGAAATTTTCTTTTATCTCAAAGTATTACCCATCTCAGGAAAAGGAAAAAAACACCATTAGAATTGCAGACTTCTCTTGAAACATTCCAAATAGGAACAGTAAAATATCTCCACAGCTGTGAAAAAAAAACAGTGTCAGTTTTACCCAAGTTATAGGTGACTTTTTTCTTTAAAAACTTTTAAAAACAATAAATTACCACTATCACAAGCCAAATGTTGTGTTTTCTTCATGTTACCCCAAATCAACACACACAGAAGTCATATGATAAAGAATCAGTGTCAATTGATTGACTTTTTTTTTTTTAAAAATCAAGCTGGGATGAGAGAAAAGTGTGGTTTTCCAGGGAAGTTGCTGCTTTATCAGGAAGGGCTGCAGCAGCTCCTGGTTAATCAAGCTGCTGAAAAGTTAATTATCTGTCAGAACACACATGGGGTGGGGGAAAATCCCTGTGAGCAGTTGCTAGGGAGTAGAGGTTCCAGGAACAAAAGACAAACAGATGCTTGGGGCAGGGAATCTCCATCCCTGGATTAGGGCTGGCTGGGGATGCACTTGCAGGGCTGGGAATCTGCAAGACCATGATCCTGAGCATGTGCAGGGCCAGGACTGGACTCGATGATCCATGTGGGTCCTCCCAGCTCAGGATATTCCATGAGTCTGAGATTACCTGCAGGCAGAGCTGGACTGAGAGCTCCCTGTGCCAGACCCAGCAAATCCCGCTCCAGGCTAGGACTGCGGAGCGCAAACAAGACACAAAGAACAACAGCTGCCAGTTCAGCCTCTATGCCTCTGTCCCTCCCTGTGACTGCTTTGTCCCTCACCCCAATGCCTGCACTGGGACAGGGGGAGCTCATGCTGGCCCTGCACCAGGCTCTGTGCATGGCCACAGCAACCCTGGAGGTCACTGGGGATGGAGGAGAGCTCGGTGTGTATTTCAGCAGGCTCTGACTGAGGTCCAGAGAGCTGGCCTGGGCAGCCTCAGGTCCCACAAAGCACAAACTGTGCACATGTCCCTTATCAGTCCAGCTGCTGATATTTCACATATGCCTCCTGCTGAAAGAAGCCTTTGCTTGGTGCTGCTGAATTTGCAACTCTCAGTGAAGGGTGAGGAGTAGCACAAACTGGGCTTACTGGGACTCTAACCCAGCCTGTCCAGAAGCCTCAGCCTCTCTTCCTCATGTTTTAAACCAGTTGTCTTCTGACAGATGCTGATGCTGGAAAGCATGCACTGCTCCTTTGAGACCCTTAAAGGAGCCTGGTGTGTGATCCAGCTCGAGGACATTGTCACAGGGAGCCCTCTGACAGCATAGTGATGTCACAGCCTACAGAGAGCAGCCAACACATGTGAAAGTTCAGCTCTCCTGCATGAGGCAACTCATCCATCCAAAAGCTGGTGTGCCACGTTGTCAGCAAATCCAGGCAGAGATAGAAAAAGCAAATATATTTAGGCAGATTTTAACAGGTTGACCAAAAACCTATAGAAACTCTCTTCAGGAAAAGGGAAAAGCAGCTGCTGGTTGAATATAATGGAAGCTCTAAGGAAGAAAGCAGCCCAGTGCATGTGAATATTAATCAATCCCCATTTCTCTTCAAGTCAAAACATGAAGGTATTTACTGGTGTGTGGGAGAAAAGCCTTCATGAGGTGTAAATTATCCTGTCCAACCCATATTCTAATGGCTCTGCCTGACCTCCAGAGATCATCACTGGCTCACTGCACCGCTGCATGTGATAAAAGCATTTGGGGTTTACCAGCAAGGTTTTCATCACTCTCCACAGGAGGCCTTGGAAGGCCAAGGGATTGTGCCTGGAAAACAATGTATATTTCCTTGCTGATAAGAATGTTGTGGGACAGATTTTATACCAGGCTCTGTGTGTGCACTGAGAAAGGATCAGGACATGGCAGCATCGCTCATCCCACTTGGAATCACTCACACCTCGTGCACAGAGATGTCCAAGGCTCCGCCTCTCCTGTGCAGCAGAATTTAGCACAATCCCAGTTTGGTTCACACCAATAAGTTGATATCATACACCCACTGCTCTCCAGTGAGGCGCCACAATATCAACTCACTGCAGGAACGAGGCAATGGATTTTCAGATCCCGATCCTCAGGGCACAGCTCATGCAGGATTCCCATTGCCTGATCCCACTGAACAAACATAGTGTTGTACTAGAAATAAATGTGAAATACTAATTTTATCAAAACCAGAGATTAAAGATACGCTTACTGAGTCAGCATGCTGACACATCCAGTTCAGTAATTTAAGACTGAAGAGCATTACCTTATTATCTCCCTAAGATATGTCCCAGGAAACCAGCCCATCAGAAATCATGGAGCTCCACACAAATTTAAGTCTCATATGAATATTCTTGTATAGGAATATAAATTCAGTAATTGCTTCATGGGTCATTAAATCTAGTTTTGTAAGACATACATAGCATATAATCCAAAACTAATCACATGAGAACAGGTCAGAGAGCACACATTAGCATGCAATTGGCTGACACTAAAATTATCTACACTGGCTGAGAATTTGGAAAAAATATCCTTGGTATTTGGGATCATTACATGAAAGGATTATAGAAATCCTTTGCTTTTAACTAAGGTCATTAACATCTTTCCACAGCATGTTAATGTTTCTATTTTACAGATGAGGACTGCATCACAAAAACTTTCCTACAGCCAGTATCAAGTCAGTGGCATAAAGGCACCTGCTGCTTCAAGTACTCATCCTGGAAAACAAACACACAATTCCTATTTCTAGCCCAATTAAAAAATAAAATCCTGAACACTTGGAGAAGATCAAAATCAGCAGAAAGGGGTAGAGAGCAAAATAAACTGGTAACAAAAAGGGGAAGTTGTGCAGCCTGTGTGGTTTTGGCTGGCAGTCGCTGTGCCAATTATACAAATTATGCAAATGTGATGCTCAGCTAGGTGCATACAGCAGCAACAACATACAAGTGCTTTGGGGCAAGAAACACATGTTCCCATGTTTGGAGCATTCAATATCACAAATCCCAGTCGAGAGTTCTGAGAGACACGGGCTGGGAGGAAATCTTTTCTGTTCTACCTTTTCTCCTTTTCCTACGTTTATCCTATTACCTATTCCCAAATGCTCCCGACTGACCCAGTCCTACCCGTGCCACCGCATCTCCCTTCCTGATGCATTCAGCAGCGCAAGGATTTCCCGCAGCTCTCCGCCGGCTCCTCACAAACCCGTAACTCTCGTGCACAAGTGCTGAAGTCTAATTCCGCCCCCCCCCAATTCACATTAACTTCGCTCCGACTGCACTGCTGGGAGGAGCACTGGGGATTTATCAGCGGCTCTCACAGAAGGGAATGGAAGGCAGCACTTTCAGCATCACTCTTTTGTCTTTTTCTCTCTCAGACAGTTCTGCCGGGAAAGAAAAGCCCCCAAAGAGAGTCTGGTGTGGAGGCTGCCAGGGTGACATCACGGATGGTGCCACCGCAGGAGCAGCCAATTGGGGAGGGCTTTTTCGCTGCCGTCCCTCTCACCTAGCACAGGAGCCTATAGGAGAATGTTCTACACGGGAAAGACTCATTCCTGTTTTGTCGATGCTTATCTTGCCACTCCTCCTCTCTCTCCCCTTCCCACTCCAGCGTGAGTGCACGTACATACGCACACAGAGCCGAAGCAAACAACCCTGCACAGCAAAAACCCGGTGTCTGAGTATCAGACTTCAGGCTGTGATTCACATCAGAGCTTCCTGCTGCTTCTGGAGAGTCGTACTTTTGTTCAGGGATTTCAGTGGGAGGAGAAAGCTTCCTACTCTTAGTCACTGGTGATTTTAACTCGTTGTTATAACAATGCAGCCAACAGCCTTTGGGTTTCAATCCCAAATGTGGTAAAAGCAATTCAGCTCCAGCCAGAGAGCCCAACCAGGCCTGCAGCGCTGTGAAAAGACAGCAGAGAATTTAAAGGCGGGGCTCATTAGCCTCGAGCTGCAGCAGGGCAGGGTCAGGTTGGACATCAGGAATTTCCTCCTGGAAAGGTGGTCAGGCCTTGGCAGGGGCTGCCCAGGGAGGTTTGGAGTCGCCATCCCTGGAGGTGTCCAAGGAAGGCCTGGATGTGGCACTCAGTGCTCTGGGCTGGGGACAAGGTGGGGATTGGGCACAGCTTGGACTTTATACTCTTGGAGGGCCTTTCCCTGGATACCTGTGAATTTAACTATACCAGACCTAATTTTTAGCACACAGAAACAAAGCCCAGCATCAGACTGGGGCAAACCACAGTGCTTGCAAGTGCACCCTATTTACACCAGAGATCCTCACTGCAGCTGCTGTCTAGGATGAAGTGGGCACATAAAGCTGTTCGTGAGATGAAGCTTTTAATGCAATTTGTAGAAACCCCAGAAATCTCTTCTACCTGTCAGACAGTGCTCTTAAAGCAGCAGCTGTCATTGTCTGCTGCTTCTCACTCTGAAATTAAATGACAATTGGCACATTGTGGGAGCAAGTCTGGGATGTCTCCTGGTAGTGGTGCAGCCTTCTCATGTGAGAGGAGAGCAGCCAGGCTCTCTGGGAGAATCCTAAAGGAGACTGTTGTACTCCAGGCACACAGCTTCAAACTCAACTAACTCATAGCACCTAAAAGTCTTGCAAGTACAAAGAGATTTTTATGCCCCATTCTTTGCAAAAAATATCTGAGCACTGCTTCAGCTCTGGCCAGCCCTCACACACTACAAGGCTTTAATTCTGACTTTGCAAAGATGAAGCTGAAAAATCCACCTCTGTGTATCCATTTCTGACCCTGACAGGAACTTTGTTCCCATCTTATCAGTATTTATCAAAGTATTTGTATTTTTACAAAGAATCCTGTAACTGGAGCTGGCTCGATAAGCCCAGGAGCAAAAATGCTCCAACCTTGCCAGGCCTGGGCAGCACAGACCGACCCTGCCCAGCCCAGCAGGGCAGAAGCTGCAGCTCCTTCTGACCTCCCATCTGTAGGAAATTGTGCTGAGAGCAATTCTATCTTACCCAGCACCACTGAGAGTAAACACTGGTCACAAAGCATCCTCCAGGCCTTCAGGAGAAATTTTCAGACAGAAAAATACAGAACGGTTCCAAATTTGGAGCTGAATACTGATTTAGTGTGCATCTCCCTCTTACCTATAAACATGACAGACCATTTCATAGAATCCTGGAATGGTTTGGGTTGGAAGAGACCTTAAAGACCATCCCATTCCACCCCCTGCCATGGGCAGGGACACCTTCCACTATCCCAGGGTGCTCCAAGCATATCCAACCTGGCCTTGGACACTCACAGAGATGGGGCAGCCACAGTTTTTTGGGCAACACATGCCAAGGATTCTCCACCCTCACAGGGAAAAATTTCCTCTGTATATCTCACATAAATTTCCCCTCTTTCAGTTTAGACCCATTAGTCCTTGTCCTGGCACTGCAGTTCCTCATGAAACTGTAAACTTCCTTTATATCCTCCTTCCTTGGAGGTGAAAGCAAAGCAGTGGCCCCTGAACACCCCTGTCCTAGGTCGTGCCAGCTCCAGTTACACACATCAACCATTAAGTAACAGTGTGCAAGACCTGGAGCTCTCCCAGCATCCACACTCCTACCTGAAGGAACTGCAGGGCTCATGGAACCAGGAAATACACACAAAGCAGGGCAATATTTTGTCTCAGTCATCATTAACTCCCCGTGACAGAGCTGGGGACTCAAAGAGGCTCAAGATGTTTGAGCAGAATGGAGAAGCAGTGTGAAAACACGAGGAAATGAATGAGTGCTTCCCAGAGCCTGGGAGAGCACAGGAATGCAGTGAAGCAGGATGAGAACATCCCAGGAATGACCTTCACAGTGAGTAATGGGAATAATGCAAAAGCAGAATAGGATTTCAACCAGCAGTGAGGTGCAGAGGAGGTGTTTTTGTTGTTTCAGCTGCAAAATGAGGATGGTCCCACAAAGCTCCTTCCAGCACCTGAGGGATGAGGACCCTGCCTGCTCCTGCCCACAGAATGAGCTGGAAGAACCAGAGTGCAGTTTGTGTCTGAAAATCCACCATGCACTGTTTACATCTTGTTAGCTCATGAGTTCATGGAGCACTGTTGAAATAAATGAGGAATTATTATTTTTTATAAGGAAAAGAGGAGCAAGGAATATGCATCACTCAAAATTTTGCATATAAAGTTTTTTTCTGTTGATAAATGACAGTCTCCCAGCTTGTATTTAGATGCAGGTTACATGCCAGAAGTAAAAGGCTGTGAGAAGACTGGTCTTAAAGTAGAGTTTTTAATTAAAACACTTAGCAGACACAGGAAAATGCACCTGAGAGTCAGGAGCTCCTTGATCTACCATAGAAAGGCATTCCAGGATCCAGGGGCTGAAATTTAAATTTCAAAGTAAGGTGGAAGACTGGAACAGCTCAAGGTGTAGGTTGAGCGTAACTCCACAAACTGACAGCTTTGCAAGGATGTGGCCTTCTGTGACCTAAATTATACACATTAATACACTGCAACAACTTTAACAGCTGTAGGACTATCCTTTTTTTTATAAACACCAGAATAAGGCATTTTCTGGCCTTAAAATTCACTGATTTGTCTTCAGACAACAAACAGCAAGTTATGCAAAATGCACTACTTAAAAAAAAAAAACAACTCTAAAACTTCCCAGTCTTATCAGAAAAGTGTCAGGAAACAGTTTAAAATAGAAAAATGCCTGTTTCCAGTCTACATTCTCTGGCAGCAGCTCAGAAAGTTAAGTCATGTTTACTTTCCTTCCTGGAAAAGGACCCCTCGCTCTCCCCCTTATGTCAGCACTGCCTGTCCTGGGAGCACAGCCTGGCTGAGTCAGCTCAGCTCACATTGGGAAGGGCACTAAGAGGGACCTAATGAAGTGGAAATTAATTGAGCTTTCTCTTTTTCATGGGGATGCTGTATCCAGCACGAGGTTTTTCAGGAGTACCGCCAGGTTTTTGTTTTGTTTTGAAAGTGCTGGTTGAACTACAGGGCATAGTTCAGGAATCCTGGTGTTTTATTTTGGTTTTCAAGGCCCAAAACATAAAGGGGTCTTCATAAATCACAAACACAAGGCAAAGATCCTACAAACACTCACAGGGAATCAGGGCTTCACTTCTGGATGGAATTTTTACAGTTATGCAAACACACGAAAGTGTAAATAATGTTTTTATAGTGCACTTTGCCATTAAACAATTTAAATTCTAAGCTTTTCATATGTGTACAGTGAAGCCTGAATCCAGTGTAAGGAAGACTCAACATCCCACTACTGAACTCAACCAGAGAGCACCTGGAGATTCCCTCAGGTCAAAGTAGAAGAGAACTTTCCCAGAATCTGAAATTCTTGGACAAGAATGAAAAGAAACTTGAAGACAGTCCTCAACTCCATCAAAATGTGAATTTACACCAGAATAATCCCAGACCAAAGAAAGTGCTGCCTTATGCAAGATGATCTTGTATTTATTCATTCTTGCATTATAACTAAAAAAGTTTTGAAGCAATTCAAAAGTTCAGGCCCAAGTTTCACTGTGAGTCCCAGAGAGAGAAACTTTCTGAAAGTAGGGTTTATAATTTTCTCTTATTCCTCTGGAAAAAGAAAATCCCATTTACACAAAGTTCTGGATTTACAGATTAAAAAGACAGAAAACTAAAATGGGTGGTACCAGTAATCAGTGCCATTCTGGTGCTGATTGGTGCCATTCCCACCTAGAATGAACAACTCTCCTCATGATAAATAGAAATAACCTGTGCTCTTGAACCAAGAACATGAAGGCAGATTAACAATCAGGATTTACGTCCCTTACTCTTTAATCTGCAAATTAAACACAATTAGGAAACAAGAAAAATACAAGGAATACAACAGAGTTGACCAGTCATACAAAATCTCAGCAATTCTACTTTACATTTCATATGCCACCACATTATTTTCCTTTCAGAGTTTTCCTGGACAAGGTGCTGTAGGACTTGGAGAAGGTACAGAAGGCCAGCCAGGGGGAATATTTTTATTAAGTGCTTCAGGAAATGAAGCGGATGATCCCAGGTCACTAAAAAACAAAACAAAAACAAACCCAAGCAATCTTTCAAAAAAATTATTCCAGTCTATAAACAGCAGCTTCAATGTTCGTGTCACCCAGAACAAAACAGTTCCATAAAACATCTTAAAAAGCAGACCTGTAAAAAAAAGGAAAGAGAAAAAAGACAAAAGAAAGGCGCAGCATGAAGTAATTTCAGACAACCAGTTTTGTGAGAGCTTTAATGGCACAAAATGTTTATAAGCTACAACTTATACATGTAAACTGTATATAATGTTACAAAGTGCTAACTAATTTATGAAGAATGCATAATCACTTTGGCTCAGTTAACTCCAATATTTCAACAAATGTCAATTAAAAAATTTGAATTTCTAACAATCTTCAGCTTTCAGTTTTGAAAACAGTAAGTAAATATGCATTTGCTGCAGTTAGGTCAGCCTGCATCTTTAATGTGCGAGTTTATGCATTTTTTCTTGATCCTATTTACAAGTCTAGGCCAGTTTTCACTGAATGTAAGAAAAATGAAGCCTACATTTCTTTTTCCAAAACTGTAAACAGGTATAAAGCTTTTAAAACAACATTTATCTTAACAAAACTTCAACTCTCAATAATTAAAACCCCTTTTTGAATGATACAACACTCTGTTTCTGTTCATTGTAAAACTGTAAGTTGCAGACTTTCCTCCAAAGCTTAGAATAGGGTCTCAATACTGCACTGTATCCCAGCCAGTGTTACAGTGACCACGGGGCGTTCCTCAGCTCTGGATTTCACAGGTTTTACTCCAAATATCATTAGTGATCTTGATACTCTAGCCACAAGCTTGCACTGTTATTTACCAGATATTCTGAAGAATTACCTTTTAAATTAAAAAGGTGTCATTTAATGGGTTTTCCTCTTTAAAAAGTACTCCCTACTTAGCAAAAATCTCTTTTTCCACTACTCCAATTTCATACAAAACAAGGTGCCGTGTTAGAACTGAAAGTGGTCCAGCCTTTCTCCCATCCCCTCAGATTTTAGGGCTGTAAAATGAAGTATTTGATGCTCTCTAAAACACCCTCCACCAGGTTCCCCTGCCCACCCCCACCTCTAGATGAAACCCAGTATCCACATTCAAAACAAACCTGCACTTGTGGGCAGCTCAAGTGCCACTAAGTATTCACAACTAAAATAAAAAAAAAAAAAGCTGATTACTCAAGAGGATTCTTTGTTAACCCTGAAAGCATTCTCTGACAGCATTCAGAAGTAGAGAATGAAAATAAATACAGTTTAGCAGTGGATTCATACGTAACTTTTTCACTTCCTGGGAGCTATTTGAAGTTTTTTTAACCCAAATCTCAGCTGGGATTTAGCTTTTACACATCAATTGGTTCAAGCAATCACTGCTCTATCGAATAATCAACTTTATAAAGTCTGACATAAGCAAACTATTATAGGTAGTTGGTTTCTCCAAATGACTGACTAGATTTTCTCATTTTCTACACATCAGCCTACTTAAGTTTTTATTTAAATGAGATTTTTCCTAGTCTTAAAATTAGTATTGGTTCCCTAAATACTTAGTATTAAAGTCTATATCATGNACATGTTCTGAAATCCAATAAAATCTATTTAAGGACATGACTGTCCCGATGCTTTGTAACAATTTGGTACTAAAGCTTCACATTTTGAAAAGAAGTGTCACTGAAGGAGGACAAGGCTTAATGTTCCCTAAGATAAAAGTTCAACAACATCAGTGAGAAGTCTACCCTAACATGAGACATCACAAGTGACTTTCAGGTTCCAAGTATCCCCAAAAAGGAGATTGTACAGTAAACAATGAGAGAGAGGAATATTGAAAATTCATTTGCAGAAAACATTTCAGAGCTTTTACAACTTCTGAACCTTTATGCACCTGCAAGATTGTCCCCCTTAAGGACGAGTCAAACGCTTTTCCTGCTGAAACTGCCAGATCTTCGGAGCTGTAAATGGTTCCACACCAAACAGAATAATTTCCTTTTACACAGAGCCTACCTACACTACAGCTGCTGGGTTTTTCCTTAATTTAGAACTACTTTGAAAAGGAAAATTTCACATTGAAAATTTTCTCTTAAGAAAACAGGTAAAGAAAAAAAAAGCTTCTTCACATGCAAACAATTCAATTTTTCTAGTATTTCCTAGGTATCAGACAGGTTTTCCTACAAGGAATAAGGAGCTGACTTCACAGAAAAGATAAGATTACAACAATTACCTAGTATTAAAATATGCTGATGGATTTAGTTATCCTGCTTTAAAATTTATGCAGTCTTTGCCTCCTGCAATTCAAATGGTGTTTGTTAGCCAATACAAGGGGCCGAGTAAATTTCCCCCAAAAGCTGATTTTAACTGGATCTTTATTGCCAGTGATTTCTTAGTTTATTCCATAATCAGCTTCTTTTTAACAAAAGAAAAACTCCCACTTCAATCAGTAATTTCCTTCCAAAGAGACTGTTTTATCACCACCATGCAGTCAACACTTAGACCATGCACAGCTGCTACTGAAGTCAGGTTGCACTAAGGAGGCAGCAGCATCACTGATAAAATTAAACTTGCTGGTGGCATTTTGCATTGAGAGAAGCCCTTGCAACATAGAGACAGTTGTAAACTCCATCCAGCAACTCTGACGTGTCTTGCAGGCCAAGAGGCAGGGGAATAGGAGAGAGGGAAAGAATGTGGACAGCCAAATACCTCAACAGAGTTCCAACACAATACTGAATTCCAGAGTTAGCAAAAACCTGGATATGGAACGAAAGGGTGAAGTCAGGGTCATGCTTAAAATGGTCTCAAGTCAAATGTACTAAACGAGACAGTAACACCTTCACAGGTCACATGGGGTCCAGGTTTGCACTCCATGGGTTCAATAAGTACTGGCTGAAGGTGTGGTCAGGCGTTTCCCAATGTAGATGCTGAAATAAAAAGTATAAGGATATCGTATTGCACAGGAATACTCCCTGCTTTCCCACAGTCCCCACACACCCAGCTGCTCTAATCCCTCTCTCAAATCTGAGATCCATCCACAGACTTCACTTCTCTTCTATAAAATTACTTACAGTGAGGTTTTGCACGAGTGTGGAAGGATCAGTGCTCTCAGTAGTCACCCAAAGTGGGTTTTGCTCCAGTCCCAGGCTCATCTGAAAACCCCAGTCCAAAAGCTTTTGTGTTTTGAGTATGTGACACAGCAACACTCCCAGACAATTGAGGTAAAACAAATCAAGTGCTGCCTATAGAGCAGGGTGTGAGCTTTAAAACTCTGAGCATTGAGGATCTATGCAAACACTTGACCACAAGCAAGATTTAAATCACTGCAGAAATGCACAATATTGCTGTAGTACAAATATCTCACAGTACATCTTCACATATTCTATCCTAATTTATTTGATATATTACAAGAATTTAAAGAGACACTTGAACTACATCCACAAAACCAAACACAAAGCTAAATAAAACCATGTTTTGGGTCCATGCCTTTGCCCCATCTCAGAAGAACTTAATGTGGATAAACAGAACGTAAGGATTTAGGCAAAGTGAGAGATTATATGGGATCACACAGGCAATGAAATCACTGCTGAGCAGAGACACAGCTGCTCTTGCAGGACACATCCAATATTTCATCTCTCTCTAAGTACTCAAACCTTGACTTTCAGTAACATCACAATGCAGCATTAAATTGGAAATTACAGAGTTTGTGCCACACACACCACCTCAGCATCATTATTTGTACAGTATAGTTTCACAGCGGTCAGTAAAAGTTATTTTTCATCTGTTCTAATTTTCCCCTTTATAACCTGAAACATTCAAACAGAAGGTACATAATCAAATTGCACATTACAACTGCAAAGGATATTTGCAAACTCATCCATTCATATTCAACATAACTTGATTTATTCTAGAAATAAAGCACATTAAAGGCTGCAAAGTTCTCCTGCTTTTGTAAAAGTTCACCAAGTTTGAGTGTGGGGCAAAAAAATCGTTATTCTAGAAAAAGCCCTTTTCAGCAGGACCTGACATTCAAGTAAAGTGGAAAAGCAAAAGTTGAAGTGAGAATTACTTACCCTAGTCCCAGAGCCAAAACATGAGATATGAACAGAGATGGAATGAAAACCTTAAGAAATTCTGCAGAGAAAATGCCACCTTTTTTCATTGCTCCACTTTTTCTCATACTTAGAGACACTGAACGTTTAGGATGTCTGAAATGGAATTCCCTGGAAGAAGAGGGGGAGGGGGGAAAATTCAACAAGACTTTATTTCTTTCCCTTTTTTTTTTTTCCACACAAATGCACAGATCTCTGTAGGGACATTTTTTTAAGTACAATAAGCTAGAGATCAAAGCCCGAGATCCCTTACACAGAGTAAGGAATCAAACATAATAAGAGGAGGGATTGTGGAGAGACCACTTACACAGACAGGATAGACACAAAGGGAGCAGGAGCTGCAGAGAGAGGTAGGTCCGAGAGAGGGAATTTCAGGATGTGATTTGTTAGCAAGAGGCCTCATTTTTTGTTCCAAACACAGATACAGAAGTCTGCCAGATTTAGACAGCATCCTCTATTTTAATAAAAATGCTTTGCATTCAAGGATCTCAAGGTTTCCCCTTCCGTGGATGAACATTACATATTTTACATAGAAAGAAAAAAACGGACAGAGAATTTAGGAGACTTGCTCAACACTCTTCCATTCAATAAGCCAAGACTAAATCCCATGAATCCCAGCTCCAAGTACCCAGCTCTCCCACTAATTGTAATTTTGTCAAGAAAACTTCCAATCACCTTGCTGTGGCTTTGTATTACCTTCAAGTCATTCTGTTGCTATTTCAATCTTCATACTTCATTGTTTTGACCTTTTTAGCCTCCCCATAAAGAAATCAATCTCTTCCTAAGATTAACTTATTTTGATTGTGAGACCGTGACGATTCTTTCCTTCATCTATTCATTAAAATATATTAATATCCATTAAAAACCCGGAGTCGAACTCACTTGGGAGGAATGTTTTCAGGCCTACTTGACCAGTCTGACACCCAGTCTGCACTTTTCTTCAAAACTTCCAATTCTTTCTCTCCTTCTACTGCTTCTTCTTCGGACTGAAACACACAGGGGACAAGCCTTGTAATGCTGAATTAGCTCCTCCTCAGGGTGTTAAATTGAGAGTGACAACAACTGAGTGGTGACACGATAAGCACCAAATGGTGGCACCTGATAAACGAGTCAGTGCTCTTGGACTGCTGATTATTTCAAAGAGATTTGATTTTGCCAGCACAAGTCAGGAAACCACAAATTCTATTACTATATCCAGGATTTCCACATAATTGCAAGCTGTTTGTTTTTTTAACTAACAAAAACAAATGATTATTTTAATCCTAAATGTAATAAACCAGAACTGTGCAAAAAATATTTGCAAATGGAAAAAAAACATTAAGCTGATGGCATTCCATTTAAAGCTCACAGAACATGACCAAAAGCATGGGAAGTCAAATAAAAAGGTTTCAAAGCCAGCATTTTGAGTTTTTAAAGGTGTTATTAGTCATTTAAGATTTATATTACTTGCAACTAGCAGCTTCTACTGGGTGAATCCCAGAGGCAGGAGGGAAAGACAAGCACTCACTCTACTTGTATATAAAGATTTAACTTCACATCAATAGATGCAAACGTTACCATATAAGAAAATAAATAAATTAGGAAGAGTAGAGAACACCACTGACTTTAACTCCTACTTAGTATTAAAACAATCTCCTGAGTGACTCTTACTAAAATAAGATAAACCACTTACAACATTAAGTGAGAACCCAGAGGTCATCAAATAGCACAGTCACAAGTGAGATGCAGAGCTCACCAACACCTTCATTCAGACCCTTTTGGCTCTCAGGGCAGAACTGCAACAGACCCAGGTCTTTGACAAAATTAAATGCAAGGTTTCACTCTTCCAGGAATGCTTTTTATTTATACTGCTGAATACAGCCAATTCTAGGAAATTATCAAACTAAGAGTTCAGCATTAGTCTCCTCTCTCCTAGTTTGTGTTACAGAGATTACTCACTGTCATGTGAGTGTCTGCACAGCAATCACTGAACACCCTGAAATCTTGTGCAGAAGTATCAACATTTCAAACCCAGCTTTGACACCCAGTGCCAGCAGGGTTACACAGTAACATGACTGCTAGGAAAGAGGCATTTCTCAGCTGTACAGATGGAGACTCATTTTTTCCTCACTCCAAGACTATTAATCTCTAAGTCAAATTTCAATTAATACAGAATTTAAGTCTTTTGACATCACAAAGAGCTTGTTCTACCCCTCAAGCCTAGATCAAATATCCACAACTTACAAATGTATATTTTAAAAGTTACGGAAGAAAATACCTGAGAACTACTGTCTTTACTTGTGTGCATTTCCACATCAAAAGTTATCTGTCCATCATCTTGAGGTGACGGGCTAAAGAAAAATTGATTTCATTACATCATTTTGTCAACTAAAGAATCATCAGTGTAGGTAAATCTCAGCTGAATCATTTCCTCATGCATTTTTGTACATTATTCAGATGAGTTACGGACTGCACCACCCTTCAGATCCAAAACACCAGCATTAAAAAGTCCTCCCAGCCTCCCATCTTTTCAATTTTTTTTCTTTATAATCCTACCTGTCTCAACAGAGTTCACTGTTGCTCCCTAAAGCAAAGAAACCACTGCCCAAAAGTTCAGCTGCTACAGAAAAGATGCAATTCCCTTCGTTCTTGTAGTGAACACTACCAGTATTGTGAATTATATGTGGTTTTGTATCATTACAAGCAGAAGCATCACACAGCTACCACGACCCAGCAACTATTCCAAATACTGGAGCACAACAGACTTTTCCCTGAGAAAAAGCTTTACCCATCCACAGGACAAAAAGGGCAATAAATTGCAGGCAGCCTTTACCTGTCACAGTGGGAACTACCTCTTGAACTGCTCTGTCCTGACTCATGCTGGGCATCCAGGAGGATTTTTTCCATGTCTCCATTGTGGATGGAGGAGGAGGACGGGACGTGCTCCAGGCCCCCGTTCTTGCCGTTGCTGTTGTCGTTGCTGTTGCTGTTGCCATTCATCTGCAGCTCCACCCAGGAACCTGTGGGGCAGCCACACGTCAGCCCATGGACACCCCAGCACTGAACATATTTTCAGTTTATCAACTGCACCCAGAGGGAAACACCAGCATGCTGGGTTCAGATAACACACACTGACCTGAGAGAGCTCATAAACACGGGATAGAGACAACAGCAACAGGGTTCTTCTTTCATCAACATAAACATCCCTAAAAGCTGCGTTGCTGCTCCCTAACTCTGGAGCTGGTCAATAAAGTGTCTCCTTTCTACCCAGCTATTAATACTTTAATCAGCCACATCTCTCTGCAGTTTGGAGCTTCAATTAACTATGGATCACTCCATTACACGTCACCCTGCTCTACATTCCTTTCTCAAACAGAATTTTCATCCCTATGCCCCCTACTACAAAATTCCCCTCTGTGCAGCTTTATATTCTCCATTCCTTTACTTCCAAAGGCCTTGGATCAATCCCTGATTTTTCTATACATCAGGTAGGCTGCCATTCTCAGGTCCCATTCAGCTTGCCTTGCCCTGGTACAAACATCTCTCATAAAGCTCTGATTTACTGTTTTTCCCTCATTTTTTGGTCGTTTTACCTATGGAACATCTACATGTGCAGTAAGATTCAACAAAGAGCAAGAGTGTATCATGGATGACAAGAGCAGCTGCTAAAAAGTTCACTCACTGTGTAGTTAAAGAGAGGATTTTTATTTTTAAATGTATTCCACTTGTATTTTATGTGCAGATTAAATAAATATGAGAGTGTATGTACTGATACGTTCTTTAGTGATTGTTTCCAATTGAAACATAACAGGTTTTAGAGATACACGTCACCACAACTCCTGTGTAATTTAGTTTATTCCACCTGAAGGTAGGAACTTTCAGGGTTTTTTTTGTATTTGGTTAACTATCTTTTAACGTTTGGACATCTTCCCCCTGGAGGTAAAAATATCCAAATAAGAAAAGTGAGCCTGAAGCTACAAATACAACATTTTGAGCACTATTTGTACAAGTTCTACATTTTAACACTGATTTTTGATTTCTGAAATGCACCTGGGAGTCTCTGCACTTATTTTTTGTAGCATGGTTTTGTCTCTGGGAACTCCATTAGTGACACAGGAAGGGATGTTTAATAATGAGCCTGTTTTCAACTTGATTTGGTGAAGAATTCACCTTTAGTACCAATTATTCACGATGCCATTACAGTGATGTCCATGGAAGCATCATACTCTGGTGATTCCCAGCCTAGCTTCCCCAGGCTGGATTCACAAACAGGGAATTTTGGGAGTGCACAGCCACCAGCTCAGCACTGCACATTAGGCTTTTCAGTAATCAAGTGCTAACTGGGAAGAGGCAGCTTTGCTCAGTCAGCAGCAGACAGAGGCTGTGTTATTCCAGATTGGTGATTATCGCTGGTGTCTGAATTCCTAAATAAAATTGACAAACTCTGAGAGCTTCATCAGGAAGGTTGTTCTGCCTTGCAGCAGCAAGAGGCCACACCCGCAAAAAAGCAGGTGGCAAATGCAGTTAGCAGGTGGTCAAAAGTTAGTTAGGTAAAAAAGCTTTATATTCCCCAACAACCATTTTTGACTATTGGAAAATCAGGATCTGCAAAGCCATCTATAATCAAAAAAATCAGCAGAGGGCAAAATCATGAGGGGATGTGTTCCTCTGACACTAGAACACCTAGAGGACAGTGATCAGATCTCCTTGCTCTGACACACAGCTCTAAACCCACTGCCACAAATAAAGTTCTTACTGATTTACCTCGGGCTGGCAAACTGTGTTTATCTAAAACACACCGTGGCTGTAGTAGGAAGAAATCCCAAATTCTACTGTGAGTAAAGAGTCCCTGGGAGCTGAGCAGGAGCTGACATGAGGAACAGCACGTTCCCAGCTGACCTCACCGGGAATGACTCAAAATACATTCAAGGAAGAATAATCTGCCATCAAGCTCCAGCACAAGCTCCAGCACGCTACCCACTCCCACTGGCACTCACAACCAGTTTGGGACAGGGAGCAGGGAACACAACTGGGTTCAAAGACTGATTAGAGGGACATAAATCTCTGTTTCTTTAAAGAGATGGACAGGAATGTATTGGAGAATAAACTGCCCAAATAACAGAGATTAGGGTTTGCCCCAAGCTTTTCTGCGAACTAAGGAAGTTTCAATAATTACCTGCTTGAGAACTTTTAATTTCTACTTGACAGTAAAATAGGAAATGTGGCAGAGTGAAGAGTGGTAGAATTAAGAGTAATAGAATTAAATCTGGCAGCATCTCCTCCCTTCATAAATCACATAACACTCTTTGGAGAAAAAAAAGCCCCAAACAACTGTTCATATGAATGGTATTTTTCTCCAAAATTATTTGAATTTTGGCTTTGCTCTATGGCTAATTATTTCACTATGAATTATATACACTGACTTTAATGCTGTATTTTTCCATAACTTGGTGGACTGTTTAAACAGCAGGAGCTAAACATGTTGGGGAAGATGGGTCTTATTTTGTTTATTCCCTCTGATTTCAGCTGAGTACATGAAGTGGAGATATCTAAGGCAACATATAAATTAAATACCTGTATACATTTTATAGAAATAAAAATACTCCAAAGTAGTAGCTCACAAGTAGTCTGAGGCATGATCGACCCAAATAAACTAATAAATATCACTTTTACAATGAAGTACAACATTAACAAAAAAAAAAAAAAAAAAGGGAAAGGAAAAGAAAGACAACCAGATTCCCACAATGGTAATTATTAAGCAGATTTTTCATGACAGAGCTAGATGGGGTCTTGCCTAAGGTGGGATTTCTTTTTGCCAATATGTAACAGAGCTTTATAATAATTAACATATAGGAAGCATCTAGAATTCCCAAAGCAAGCAACTTGGGTTTTTTATTTCTATGAACCCAACAAAGCACAGGTTACCAGTTTTATTCCCAGCTCTTCTGCCCTCCAAGTGCTAAGGGATCTTTGAATAAAAGGCCCTAAACATGCACAAATGACACACAGAACACCATGAATAGGTGTCTGAGCTCATTAGCCAGAAAAGTTCACTGAACAGCTGAGAGAATGGCAGAAAATGCACCTCTCCCACCAAAGCATGCAGGGGCTGAATATCTGAAAGCAGCACTAAGGCTGCATGGAACTGACTGGGTGCATTTGTTTTGTTGCTGGAGCACAGAGGATTAAACATTTCCTCTCCTACCTAGTGCTCAGCTCCTCCAGCAACCACTGAGTTGGGTGAGCCTCTGTGTGCTGACCCAGCAGCAAGATGTCCATGGCCAGATCCATCCCCGGCTTACAGAGCTCTCAGCTCTTGTTGCTCCTATCATCCAGCAGATTAATGAGTCCCACAGAGCTACCACATCACCAGAAATTAAAATATACAGGTATCAAATACGGCCATTTCTGAAGTGAGCATCGAGTCAGGCACCCGGCATGTTGCAATTTTGACAGCCTAATTGTTATTTAAGTATAACAGGCCTGAATAATTTGCCAAAATTGTTGACTCCGTTTTTAAATTATTAACATTGTTTAAGGTGCCACGGTTATCACACGATGCAGTGTTACCACAACACAATAGCAGCGTTACAAAATGGGCACAGTTTATTCTTTCTTTCATACAATTCCCATTGAGTTAGGGAAAAGCAACCAACGAGTTTATTTTGTGGTCAGCTAAACTGCATCGTAAACCACCGAGGTTATAGTTAATCATTAATGCAGTTTATTCTCCTCTTCTGTCCTTAAAATGTAGAGATGAAAATATACAGCAAAGGAGTTGTTTATAACGAAAGGAAAGCATTTGCCAAGTAAGTATCAGAGCCTACATGATGTGCCTTACTAGTGTTATCCCAGGAACAAAAGGATGCAGCAAAGCAGCTGACAGAGATGCCGGATATAGAGGGAAATAGCTCACGTCAGTGCTATTGACTAAGGCACTGAATAAACTCATTCCCACAGCCACGCTCCTCCCCCTACTCCGCTCTATCCCTATCATCGCTGTTCGGGTAAACTCCGTGTAACCACGCAACAAGCTCGGGCTGTTCCTCGGGGGACTCGATCGCCCTCAGCCCCTTACGAGAGGAGGCGGGTCGGGTCCCGGCGGGCGCAGCACTCTCACAGCACCCTCAGGCCGTTTTATCCACCCCGGTACTGCCGCGCGGCCCCTCGGCTCTCCCAGCCGCTGCCGCTCCCCGGGGCTGGCCGGGGCTCCCCGGGGCTGNGCGCGTGCGCAGGGCTGGCGCTGAGGGAGCGGCAGCGGCGGGCACGGGGAGCGGGGTGGCGGGGGCAGTCGGGCTGGGAGAGCCCGGCCCGACCACCGCTCCCCACCCTGTCCCCAGC